>PVKU01010557.1:0-51085 GCA_004027475.1 Anoura caudifer | reverse complement strand
GAGAGAGAGAGAGAGAGAGAGAGAGAGAGAGAGAGAGAGAGAGACATCAATGTATGGTTGCCTCTCGTGCATCCCTTAGCCAGGAACTGGCCTGCAACCCAGGCATGTGCCCTGACTGGGAATAGAACCACAATCCTTTGGTTCACAGGCCCCCGCTCAATCCACTGAGCTACACCAGCCAGGGCACACCCCATGTACTCTTACCATCTCACTTCCCCAAACCATCCTACCTTCTCCGGCCAAGGCTAATACATTCGCAACCTTGGCTCAGGCCCTTCTGCCATCTTCCTCTTTCAAAATCCGTCCCTTAAAGCCCAGGCTCAGAGCAAACAGGAAGTGCCGCTCTCCTTAGCCGAGGCACAGGTCAGGCGCTGCCCACAAAGCTGGCCCCGAGGGGCAGAAGCGGGTGGGGTCAGGCATGGGGCAGGCAGGCAGGACAGCCCAGCCTGCCTGCCTCTGATCAGGGCTCCTGGGCCTGCTCCACAGACCCCGTTGCCTCCTCTTGGTCGCCGCCCTCCTCAGCCAGGAGCGCAGCAGATGAGGGGTCCTGGGAGGTCCTCATGGGCCGCTGAAATTCTGGAGGCCAACGTCGGGGTCAGGATACTGCCTAGCGGGGACCCTCAAAGCCAAGCCAGGGGGTGCATCCACATGCACGATCTGGAGAGGGTTGCCATCCTCGCTCCTGGCGGGAGGACTGGACAAATGGGCTTCTGGGCAGGACAGCCGCGAGCACCAGGTCTCCAGAGTGGGCGGGAGGGACAGAATCATTGGCTTCCCAAAGGGTGGGTGGGGACCTGTGGATCGCGTGCTGGTTCAAGTCCTGCCTCCTCCAGCAACAGCCACTCACTGCACATTGAAAGTGGATCCTAGGATGGAAGGCCTCACCTACTGGGTCACGCTGGCCACAGTGTAGGGTGGCTGCGTGGAGCCTACTTCCCTGTATGGGTCCTTCTTCATAGGAGGCAGTTTCCACTACTTGTGGACCAGAGAGAGCAGGGACACCTGGAGTGGGTGGCAAGTCACAAAAATCCTCCTCTCCTCAAAGCTCGGGCACTTCCCCCAGACCCCTGCTCACCTACAAATTGCGGTCAATGAGCAGATGGGTTTCAAATTCATCGTCATCCTCATCAAAGAGGTTGATGATCTGTTCAGCAACCTGCAGGCTGTAAGACAGTTTTCTCCCCTATTCTCTATGACCAAAATTGGGGTGGGCCCTGGGTCCATGTCTCTGCAAAACACGCTGGCATAACTACCTAATTTGCCCACCTTGAGCCACCAGCATAGAGGAGTAACTGCAGCAGAGTGATGAGAGGCACATACATGTCCAGGTCCCAGAGCACTGGCCCTGGTTCCTGGCCAGGCTCCAGAGGCTTCCAAAATTTGGCAGCCCCTGCCTCTGGCTCCACAAACTGGTGGCCAACCAGGGAGAGGACAAAGAAGGAGTGTACTGCTGTGGTCACCACCTGGGGGAGGGGAAGCCTGGCTGAGTGGGATGGGGAGAAATGCTATCCCTGTCCATAAGGGCCTGTGGAGGGGTGGAGGGGGTCTCACAAGCAATGAAAACATGTAGCAAAGAAAACATGTAGCACCAGAGAGAATGGAATCCCTGTCATGGGTGTCTAGGGAGGCTTTGAGGATGAGCACTTGGCCGTTCGGTGTCTCACTAGACTGACCTGCCCCGGGGCAGGTATCATCTCTGATTGATCTCAATGTCTCACCAGGATGGGGAGGGAACAGGCGGTCACTTGGGGGCAGGCAGAGGGATGATGACCCAGTAACAATGAAAGCGTGCTGCTCTCAGCTTTGTACTTGTTCGGCTCCTGGTGGAAGAGAGGAAGAGGGAATCAGTGAAGGTGAGGAATGATCGATGGGAAAGATCAGGGGAGCCCAACACAAACAAGGCTTGCCCAGATCTGGAGGCTCATTCTATTCTTAGAGGTGTTATCAGGCTGTGGTGCCTGTGATGGAAAGCAGTTTAGCAAAGTAATTGTAAGTGCAGAACCTGGAGCCAGAATGTTTGAGAAAGACTTCCGGTTTCCCTAATTATCTGTGTGACTTGAGCAAATTTCTTTTCCACTCTGTGCCTCAGTTTCCTCATCCTTAAAATGGGGGTGGTAATAATAGTACCCATCTCAAGGATTGTGAGGGTTAAATGTGTTACTATAACACAGTGCTTCCAACAACATGTTGTACATCGTTGGTGCCAAGTGTTCAGGGTTAAAATCATGATTCCACTTTGCAACGCTAGGGGAAGGAAGACAGATGGGCCTGCTCCTGGGCTGACTCACTCCCAGGAGCAGGCACAGAGTGGTGCCATCACAGATTTGCCCACCTCTCTGAGCCTGGGCTGCTAGGTTGGGGATCCAGGCATGGGGGACCCTGTACTTAAAGTCAGTTTTCAGGCTCTCAAACTTTTTCCTCGCTTCCTGAGACGAGGAACCTGCAGAGATAAAGAGGTTGGGGGACAGACCCTGTCTCTACAAGCTGGGGCCCTGGAGCTCCCCTGGGGGTCAGACCTCCCCTCCCAGGAGGAACATGAGGCTCCTACAGCCACCATTCACTCCATGATGGGGAAGCACTTGAGCACCTGGGTGCTGACAGAGCACAGCAGGAGCACTGACGCCAAAGCGGCACAGCAAACAAGGGTGTGGGAGGCTGGCAGCCACGCTGGTCCAGGCTGTGCACCATAGTTGAGATGATGCCCATCAGCTGGTCAGAGAGTGGGATGTTTGCATACTGCACCCTCCAGCACTTTTCCATCAAGGTCACATAGGAACCTGCTTGCCCCCAAGGGTAGGGGGGATGGGAAGGGGAGCCTGAAGGCCTGGGAGTCAGCTTACTTTGCCACTCAGCCAGAGCACCAGGTCCAGGCCATGGTGAACCATGGCAGATGGAAGGACACATTTAGCTCCAGTGCCCTGCCTCACTGTCAGGAAGATAGCCCCTTCTTATTGTCCCAGTCTGACATACTGAGAGGAAGGAATGCAGCTCTTCTCAGGTAGAAAAGTGGTGGTTCAAGGCCAGGTAATAGTTGACTCTGAGCCTTGCTTCCATGAGGATGAGAATGGGGTGTCATCTCTTTCCAGCTCCCCTCCAGTACCCAGAGGTTGGTGACGCCAGGCAGCAGGTGGCTTGGGCTATGTCTGGGGTGAAAGTCCGGTGAGTGGTAGACCAGTGTAGCCCCTAGGAAGTCCTGAACCTGACATGCAGCTCCTGTCCCTTCTGGGCTTGCTCTGGTTGACCTTCAGGCTGTACAGCTGGGGTAATTCTGACCCAAAGAGCTATCAACAAACCCAAAGGTCAAGGAAGACAGTAAGGACTATACGAGGAGGAACTAGAGGGAGCCTTATCTGGGACCAAGGATAAGGGGATGAGGTCTGCAGAGCAGTTTCATTATTGGGCCACCTGAGTGTGCACAAGCCTTGTTCCTGGGTCAGCAGCACCCTGGGGAAGGTCAGGGGTAGGCCTGGGTTAGAGGGAGGTGGGCAGCCTAGTCTCCCACAGACCAGCCCTGAGACCTTGCCCTTGCACCAGTAGGCGACGCTAAGCAGAGCAGACAGGACAATGAGGAGTAGGAACTTCTAGCAGAGGAGCTTGTAGGTGATTTCCATCCAATGGAGAAGTAGCCAAGAGAAGTGTCCAAAGCGGGCCTCTGCCACTTTGAAGGTGTATGAAACCATCATGGCACTGGGGCCTGGGGTAGGAGGTCACAAGAGCTCCCCTCAGAGCTGTCCCTCTTCCCTAACAAGCATTTCATTTTTTAAAGTTTTTTTAGTAAGAGAGAGAGAAACATCGACTTGTTGTTCCACTTATTTATGCATTCATTCTTGTACATGCCTGACGCGCATACAATATCAAACTTGAAACCTTAGCATCTTGGGACAATGGTCTAAACAGCTGAGCTACCCGGCCAGGGCCTCAAGCCTTCTTCTTCAATTGCCTTCTTGTCACCAAGCTTAGTTCCCCAGGCAACCCCACTTCAGCTCCAGTCATACGCACCCAGCCTTCACCCCATGTCAGTAAATAAGGTGAGAGGAAGCTGCAGAGCAGACCCAGCATGCCCCAATTCCCTCCAGAACTCCGTGGTGTTGGGGTCATGCCAGGATGGGGTGGTAAGTTGGGACCTAGGCCCTCTCATACATGAGACTTCCCAGGCCCCTCTTCCATTTGTAGGGCTAAGAATAACCAGAGCTTGAACCACTAAAGACAGGAGATTCAACTCTAGCCTAGACCCACCACTACCCCTGGGGTCTTGTTCTCAAAGCTGATAGCTCATCTCCAGTGGCCTAGGATATTCTCACCCCCACCCTACACCTGCCTGCCTACTCTGGGCAGCAGCCTGCGCTAAGGGAGAACACCTGGGCTAGCCCTCACCCTCCCCCTCAACACACAGACATACACTTAAGTGCCTCCTGGGCCCATTCAATTTGACTCAACCAAGCTGATCATTGATGGATTGAGGCTGTTGCCCAGCTTCCCCTGGCCCTAGGAACTAGATGTGTCTCCCTAGATATGCCTGCAGGGCTGGGCTGGCCTTTGAGGGATGGACGTGCCATCTGAATTGACTCCACAGCTCACACATGTGACACCATGTCCTAGAAGTCAGGATGACAGGGATCACTGTCCCACACTGGTCCAGGTGAGAAAACAGACACATGATAAATTGTTGCAATCGTAACAGCTGCTGATCACAGAGCCTTGATGAAGTGACAGGTACTGTGCCAGAGGTACCACTATATCACCCTCTCATAGACCCCTCATGGCAACTGCATGAGGTAGGAATCATCCCCATTTTGCAGATGAGGCTCCAGGAGGTGAATGACTTGCCCCAAATCATGCAGAGCTGGGACATGCTGGAGGCAAGATTCAAAGATAGAATCGATGGACTTCAAAGGCTGGAATTGGCCCATCTGGGCCTAAACAAGGGTTCACACCCTGGGGCCAGGGTCCAGTCATCAGCCTCACTGCCAGACTTCTAGCCTGTGCTCTGGGGAGCCTAGCCCAGCCGCTCCCTGTTCCTATTACAGGGCTGATGAGGCCACAGATCTGGGACTTGTGCCTGGGGATGCAGCCCCTTCAGCCATGTGTAGCATCCTGACTCCTAGGATGCCCAGGAGCTTCAGTGGCATTTCTGCTAAACAGGCTTCAGTTTATTCATCTTTCAAACAGAGGAAATAATGCCCGAGGCCCCAGCTCTGTTGTCTACCCAGTGCCAAGGTCACCCACAGAAACCCAGGAGTGGTGGTCCGGCTTCTGATCTGATTGGGGAGCTCCTTTCCCCCCACTGTGAGCTGGTTCCCACACACAAGACTTTCTTAAAGAGAGCCCCAGTTTGGAAGTCAGACATGCTGGGGTAAATTCTAGCTCTCTGTAATCTTGTGCAAGTTGCCAAATCTCTCTGAATCTCAGTTTCGTCCTCTGCAAAACAGAATCAATAGCACCTTCCTCACAGGGCACATGGGAGTATTCAAGGGAAGGATGCCCAGACAGAGCCCGGAGCCCTGCAGGCATTTGACCCAGGCTGCTATCAGCTGCTATTGCCATGAGAAGCCAAATTCCTTTGGTTCCACCTGCTGGTCCACTGTCACATCCCATAACCAGGCAATCCTTCAGAGATGAAGAGATGGAACTTTTCCCTCATGCCTCACCAGCCTGTCCCAAGCCAAACAGTGTGAAGTCCTGATTTTTAAGCCGGATGCACAAGGCCCTCTGAGATGCCCTTGTGTCATCTTTATCCTGCATCACCAGCCCCTGGTCCAGCTACTTTTCACTGTTTCTTCACTATCCAGCTCAGAGCATGCAATGGAAAGCCTGCTATGGCCTTGCCCAGGGCGCTCCTCAAAACTCTCTAGGTTTCCTCTCTTCTCTCACAGCAGGTAATCTTACTGGTCTGTGATCTCTCTACAGAGAGATCTCTCCTCCAACTCGAGAGATCCTTGAGGACAAGATTGGATCTGATTCATCTTGATAAAGCTGGAGAGGACTTGAAACCAGACAGGTTTTCCATTTATATTTTTATTTTGTGTCCTTTTTAACCTTAAAGACATCTGGTCCCCTCTCTCTTTTTCATAAAGGATTTTTTGGATGAGCAAGGCCTAGAAACCTGATGGCCTGATGAGTCATGTTCTCCTTCCTGGGCCCAGGTGGGATGTCAATATGAGGGGAGAGGAAGACAGGACCTGGGGAGGACGAGACACCAGCTCCAGCGCCTCTGGCCATCATAGACATGTAACCCTCTCCCCAGCTCTGATCTGGGGCTTTTCTATATAGAATTCTGAGCTGTTTGCTACTTCAAGAGTTACTTGTACCTGGGAAGCCAGGCTCTAGGACTGGAGGACCTTAGGGGCTTCTCTCTGACTCTGGTCCTTGAGGTCAACCCAGCTGGCTGCATTTCGATCCTCCATGGCCAACCCCATCTATGGCCTTCATACTTCTGCCTGTTACCACCTCTGGATCACTGGGCTGTGATTTCCCACAGACCCTCCAGTAGGGGCTCAGGACCTGAAGCCTCTGCCAGAGGAAAGAATTGGTCCCCAGGCCTTATCCAGCCCCTTCCTCTTGAGTCCATCTCCCTTCCCAGGTGCTGATGGGTCCCCTTTGGTTTATGGTCCAGGAGGGGAACCACTCCACCGTAAGTCATCTGACCCACCCTTCTTTGTCTTCCTCCAGCTCTTGACTCTCCTCTTGACTGACTCTGTCCCTTCTGCTCTTACCCACCTGTGCCCCTCTCCCCTGCTCATAGGTCCAGAGCTGGGCTTACAGCTTGGCAGATTATAGCTTGTGTTCTGGAGCCAGACTGGTCAGTTTCAAACCCAGACTCCACTGTGAGCTACCTTTGTGACCTTGGGCAAACCATTTAACCTCCTGGGAGTTAATTTCCCCGTGCGGAAATGGGAATGATAAAACCTATCTCATAGAATTGTTGTGAATGTTAAACAAATTAATATGTACAAAGTGCTCAGAAGAGCAAAGCGCATGGTAAATCTAATGCTACTGAGGCTATAAGCATCTCCCTTCTCTCTGGTATGGCTTTAGCACATCCACCTCTGCCCCCACCAAGGACTACCTGAGGTCTCTATTGCTGAGTCCAATAGACGTTCCTGAGACCTAGCCTTACTTGGCATCTCGTATTCTTTAAACAAAACAAAAAAAAATTAAAGATTTTATTTATTTATTTATTTATTTGAGAGCGGGAATGGGAGGAAGAAGGTGAGAGAAACATCAATGTGTGAGAGATACATCAATTGGTTGCCTCTTGCAGGCCCCCACCTGGGGAAATGGCTTGAAATCCAGGCATATGACCTGACTAAGAATCAAACCTTCAATCTTTTGTTTCACAGGCCATTGTTCAATCCACTGAGCCACATCAGCCAGGGGAAAAAAGAATTTTTTTATTGATTTGAGACAAAGGCAAACATTAATTTTTGTTGTTCCACTTAGTTAAGCATTCATTGGTTGATTCTTCTATGTGCCCTGGCTGGGGATCAAACCTACAACCCTCATGTAGCAGGTGGGCACTCTCACCAACTGAGTTACCCCACCAGGGCTTACATCGCTCATTCTTAAAAGACTCCCTTGGCTTCTGTGACCTGACACTATGAAGAGATTCTTGATTCTGAGATGCCAAGTGGGCAAGGAGTGGGGACGTGTGCTCACTCAGGGCAGTGGGCCTGACAGCATACTCTGGAGGATGGAGTCCAGAGACCTCAGTAAAACCTTAGCAGGGACAGTGGCTATGAGAGCCTTTGGGGGCAGGGAGAAATAGCACTAGTAAGAGAGACATGGAGAGAGAGAGTACTGTAGGAGGACGGATGCAAGGACAGAGAACCAGTAACCCCCAGAAAACTCAGCGAATGACAAATAGTGGAGTCAGACATCTTGGGTTCAGATCTTGGCTCTGCCCCTTGGTAGCTACATGTGACCTTAGGCAAGAAGCTTAACCCCTGGAGTGTCAATTTCCTCATCTGTGAAGTGAAGATAATAATCACATCCATACCATAAGGCTACTGTGAGTAGTCAATGAGATAAATGCTTAGCCCCAGTGCCTGGTGCATGGCAGGAGCATACAGCCCATTAATGGAGGGTGGGGCAGAGCAGGCTGCCAGGCCCTTCAGGTTACTACATCTAGGAGGACCTCTTCCTGCAGTCCTGGCTCCCAGAGGAGAACTCAGGAACCTTGATAACCTCCCAGGGGGACATGGTAGTGAAGGGTAACAGAATGTGCCTGAATAATAGAATACCCCCAAATATGGCAATTTTTGGCATGTTTGAGCTGTAGGCACTTGAAAAACAGAAACTGAAGAAAGAGGCTTTCCTTGAATTTCCCTTGTCTGCCTAAAGACAGATCCTCCAAAAGTAACTCCACTGTCATAAATTCCCCTCTGGGGAGTGTCATCGCATATCACAGGAGAGGAGACAGAAAATCTATATCACATCCAGACAAACTCCATCACAAGTAATCACATCTCCCACCCATTCTCCAGTAGGCCCACTCATCTTTCCTAGAAATCATGTACTCTACCTAAGGGGCTTACATTCTCCTTCCCCTTTCCTTATTAAGATGATGTTTAAATCTGAATTCTAAGCCACAAAGGAGAATTGCTCATTTTTCCTTGGGTCTCTCCCATGTATATATAAATTATACATGTAAATAAACTTATTTGCTTTACTTTTGATAATCTGTCTTTTTGCTGAAGAATCCCATCTGAAAATCTATGACGAATAGAGGTAATTCAGACTCCTCTACAAAGTCCTAATGCACATTAGAATTGTGACTTTTTCTGCAAACAGGCCCTTTAAAGATGGTTGTAACCAAGTTCAACTGAGGCCTTTCCACAGGCCCTGATCTGATCTGGTCTGTGTCTTTATCAGAAAAAGAGTTCAGGTCACAGAGAAAAAGATCAGGTGCAATCAGAGGGAGAAGACTGCATCTTTACTCTCAGAAGAAATGAACATTATCAATGCCTTGGTCTTAGACTTTCAGACTCCGAACTGGGAGAAAATAAACTTCTGTTGCTTAAGCCATCTAGTGTGTGGTATTTTGATGTGGCACCTGTAGAAAACGAATACAAATACATTTTGCTTTATTTTTCAAAATAAAATTGCAATATCAAATATGCCTTTTCAAACTGTACATGCCTCTACCCCATTTCCCCTGTGGGTGTCCCTTCTGGTCCCAGCACTGCCATTTCCCATGTGGAGAACTGTGGACCTGCAGGACAAAGACCAAATTCCTGAGTCTGGCACTGAAGGCCTTCCTGCCCACCCGCATCTCCCACTCCCCCTCATCTGAGCTACTAGTATTTGTCCATGTCTCAGACGTTTGGATTCTCCCTTCAGTGGCTGCCAAGGGCAGGGTTAGAGCAGTAGGCCCTTGTCGGCTGAGGAAAGGTGGGGTGGGATGGCTATGTGGAGGGAGGAAGAAATGGGGATAAGACCGAAGCAGTGAGACCTCCACGGTGCTACAGTAGTAATCCCAACCAGACAGACTGTGACTCAGATGAGGGTTTGGGGGAAAGATGGAGTGAAGTAGATAGATTTCAGAGATATTTGGGAGATAAAATTAATAGGAATTGGGTCCTCAACACATATTTGTTGACTTTCCTGACTATTCTTTCTCAAGTTGGCTCTTTAGTTACTCTTCTGTTTACTTCCTTCATAACATTTTTCATAGCCTACAATGACCTTATGTATATATCTGTGTGTTGTATGTTTCCATCAAGAAGATTGTATATTAAAGGAGGACTGTAACCTTGGCCAATCTTTTTTAAAAGATTTTATTTATTTTTAGAGACTGAGGAAGGGAGGGAGGAAGAGAGGGAGAAAAACATCCACGTGGGAGAGAAATATCAACTGTTGCCTCTGGCACTCCCCCTACTGGGGACCTGGTCCACAACTCAGGCATGTGCCCTGACAGGGGATCTGGCCAGCGCTCAGTCCGCTAGACCAGGGCCTGACCTGTCTTATTCACACTGTGCTAGACACTTAGCAGTTGCTCTCAATAAATCTTTGAGAGCTGAATGGCTTAGTAATTGCTTCATAGAGTGAGGGCAAAAAGGTGAGCAGGGCGAGGTCCGGAGGAGGCATGTAACCCTCAGGCCTAGGACAAACAGAGGAGTTAAGGCCCCACCTCCCTCCGTCTCTGGCCCGTGGAAGAGTGGGCATGGACCAGGGTTCTAGAGAACCCAAGTAAATACTTCTGTTATCAATGATGTAAACAATAGACCAAGTAGATGTAGATTACATTAGAAACCCCACCCCCACCCCCGCTAAGTGAATGATGTGGCCCAGTAAGGGATCCCCTGAAGTCCCTGGACTCAGTGTCCTTGGTGTGCACCAGGTCCCGTGTTCTCTGTTGACAAAGGGATGAGACAAGACAGGATGACAATTCCTGTTGGAATCCCTCTGGCACAGTGCTAGTGGGCAGAGCTGTCAGCACACATCCCTGACCTGCCTCCCAGGACACTGAACAGCTTTCGGTGAGTCTATTCATGTCTGATAGAGTGGGCTCCCTACAGGGCAGACAGCTCTCCTTAAGCTGTATCCGACCCTCCCCAATTTTGAGGCTAACCTGCATTGCACAGGATGAGTCCAGCACTACGTCATCCTTATCTGACCAGGGGTTCTGCCCTCCCATCCTCCTGTGAGCATTGCCTGGTCTTCTCCTTGGTTCCTATATCTCAGCCCATTGCTCTGCGCAGCAGCTACCTCTGGGATATGGGCCCTACAGGGGTGGGCTGAGCTAGTACCCAAGGTCCCAAGGCTCTTTGGAGGAGCTAGACATGCCTGCCTGTTTTCAGGGAAAGTAGCTGCCCTCTCTGGGATTTACTGTTGAGGATGTGACCTTTCCTTGGACACCTCAGGCAGCCTAGAACATCCAGACCCACAATTCCAGGATTGGCTTTGGGTGCATTATTCATCCAAAGCAGTGGCTCCCAGTTGACCTAAGCTGGCATGGTCCTGGCTTCCCATGAAAGCAAAGAAGGGAAATTACACAGGTTGCTCAGTCTCTAGGGAGGCCAGAATTGCCACTGACTTCGACCTGGGGAGTGGGGGCAGAAAGCGGTAGTGTCTTAGGCAGATGATGGAATTTCTTCCTCATCATCCTCACAGATGGCTTCCCATTTCCCCACCTTGCCTCTACAGTGGAGGCCCTTGGGAAAATACGGTCTCAGTCAGGCCCATCATTTGGGGACTGTGCTAATGGTCACAGGACAGGTGAGCCCAGCGTATACTGGGAGGATTTCCCCTGGGTGCTACGGTTCAGTGTTGGCATTTGTTGAGGTTCAATGTTGGCATTTGTTGAAGCACGATATTCCCAGTCCTGGGGGAGAATGGAAAAAAATCCCCTATCTGAGAAGCCCCATTTTGCCTGGGGTAAGCACATTGTGTTAATTATTAGAAAAATACATAATCAGCTTGTGTAGAGGCTGATAGAACTAGGGATTCAACTTATTGCAGCATTATCCTCTGGCATGCTGTAGGATGGAGAAGAATGGCTGTGGTTTAATCTGGGAAGATTGAGGGACGCATATATCAGCAATTATTGATGATACAGAGCGTGGTTGTGGAGTTCATGGTTTTCTCCCTGTAGCACAAAATTGAGAGGTTTTGGAACCAAACTGCACAAATTTTCTGGAGGCCAGGTGGGCAGTGCTGTCTGCCTCCTTTCCCAGGGTTGCTTGTAGTGGCACAGATAGTTGTTGAGGCCACCAAGATTTTCAGACAAGATACATTTGATACTGCCCCCATGACTTTCCCTATGCAGACTCTGTCTCTCCTTGTTGCCTCTCCACCCCTGGTCTTCCCAAACACAACCTATACTGAGAGATTCAAATTGACTCTAAGACGGAGTGTGAACTTTGTACTCAAGGTAGAAACAGAGGCTAGAGGTATAACCGTCCTTCTCTAACAAGCCTTACAACAGCTCCTTTAGGACTGTTCCAAGCCTGTGGTTGAGGAAAGGACTAGAAAAAGAAAGAAGAGCAGCCTAATCTCTAAAGCCTCTGGCCAAGTATGTTCCAGGACGCGTAAACAATATTACTGTACCTGAAATAATTTTTTTTCCATGAGGAACAGGGTGTTAGGGTATAGTAAAATGTAGGTGGTGGACAGTGAAGTAACAATAGTACTTATTTATTTATTATTTTTAAGAGCATGGTGTTGAGGGAGTTTATATTAGGAGAAATCTTTTTTTTTTTTAATCCTCACCCAAGAATGCTTTTTTATTTCTTCTAGATAGAAAGAGGAAAGGAGAGAGAGAAACATCAACTGGCTGACTCATGGATACACCCCATCTGGGGATGGAACCTAAAACCTTTTGCTTAGGGGACGATGCTCAGACAACCTGAGTCACACCGGCCAGGGAGATGATGGTGCTTAATTACTAAAGGCAGTGATTCAGGAGGGGAGGTGGGTGAGAATGATGGTGACATGGTGATAGTAAGTGTATTACCTGTTAGACATTGCAGACATACAGATAAATAAATCCCAGTCTCTGTTCTAAGGGAGTCTGTTAAGTCTCACACAGTGCTAGGGCTAACCCTAACCCTAATATCTAACCCAAACCCTAACCTTAACAACTAACCTTAACCCTAACCCTAACAATAATGTCCTTTGCTCCTGTGGGCCTCTCTAAATCTTCACTGGACCCTCATCCACCCAAGAAATGCTCATACTGCATTGCAAGCCATGGAGGTGAATTCCTGCCACCCTGATCCAGTGACTGCTGAATTTTCCTGGTCTCCAAAAGCCTGTGAAAGGCTCCCGCAGGACTATGAAGGCCTCTGCTGCTCTGCTGTGGAATGCAGACCCAGCCAGCGTGGTCTGGATGGAAAAGAGGGCAGGAGGCCAGCCAGGAGGTGCTGGTTGCACTAATGTTTGGGTGCTCACTGGGTGCTGACAGATGCTGCAGATCAAATAGTGTCTGTGTGTGTGTGTGTGTGTGTGTGTGTGTGTGTGTGTGTATGCCGGCGTGCGGGCGCAGATGTCAAGACAGGAGCAAAGTGTTGGATACCCAGATTTCTTGAATGCCCTATGTTTATGGGATTCACTGTGGAGTTTTTCTGTATGGACCAAGTTTGCATATATTAATTGCTCCTTACCTAAAAATGTGATCAGATCAACAATAAAACTGATTTCACTTGGGGAAATCATTTTGAAAAACATGTCATACAGGACATCTTAACTAGGATATCTTATCAGTTTCACTAGGTTCCCACCAACAAGGAGGCTTAAAGGACATTTATCCCCTTACACTGCAGACACTGGAAGTCCAAACAAGGAGTCAGCCGGGCCACATTCCATCCAAAGGCACTCTGGGAGAATCTTGGCCTCCCGCTGCTGCTGGCTCCGGACATTCCTCGCCTTAGGACAGCAACCTCCAGTTTCTACCACTGAAGTCCAAGGCCAGCCTCCTGTAGCTCTGTGTCTCCAAACGTCCCGCTCTTTCCATGATAAGAATAATGGTATTTGGATTTCAGGTTCAGCCTGAATTCAGCATAATCTCTTCCGAAGACCATTGAGTTCAGGAGGAGGGAAAGGTATCACTTTGTCTTTCTGGGTGGGAGGAGTGGCCACGCCCCAATGCTTAAGGTTCCTTGGACCTGATTGGCCCGTGGACCTTGGGCTCCGCCCCTAAAAGGCGGAGTAGTCAGCCCTGCCCTTCACTCGAAGACCTGCTCTGCCACAGACGCTTCATTCTACAGCCGGAGATTTCAGGTGCAACGTCTCATGAAGATTGCCTCCAGAGCCATGGAGGCTGCATCTCCACACCGAGCACAAGAGAGACCCTACAGGGTCGGAGCTGGGCTTTGGAACCCGGGGAACATGTGCTACATGAACGCTGCCCTGCAGTGCCTGATGCACACCCCGCCACTGGCCCACAACCTGCTGTCCCTGTGGCACTCGCAGAGCTGCCCCAAGCCGACATCCTGTGTTTTGTGTTCCATGCAAGCTGACGTGATTCGGGCCCTTCTGCATTCTGGAGACGCAATCGAGCCCCCTGAGGAGCTGTCTGCCAGCTTCTACAGACACCAGCAGTAAGATGCCCAGAGTATCTCAGGTTCACCATGGACGCTATGCCACAAGACTGTCTGCGTGAGCTGAAGCAGCTGGCAGGACCTCTCCATCAGATATTGGAAGCTACTGGAGATATAAAGATAAAGTGTCTCTGCCTGGCGTTTCTGACACCCTGGACCCATACCTGGACATTGCCTTGGATATCCAGGGGACTCAGAGTATGGCCCAAGTCTTGGAACTTCTGGTAACTCCTGAAAAGCTGGATGGTGACAATTCCTATCAGTGCAGCACTTTCCTCAAGAAGTTGCCTGCCTGCAAGACCTTGATTTTGCATGCTGCCTTGAAGGTCCTTACCCTGGCGTTGAAACTTTCCTCAGCCTTCACAGGCAGCAAAATGGAGAAGGTCATGCATTATCCTGAGTGCCTTGATGTGCAACAGTACCTGTCTCAGTAGAACACAGGGCCCCTTTTGTATGAGCTCTATGTTGTGCTGGTCCATGCTGGGCAGAATTGTCACAACAGACATTACTTCTATTTCGTCAAAGCTGCAGACAGCCAGTGGTTCAAAATGAATGACACTAAGGTAAACCACCTGTGCCACTCCTTCTGCCATGTGCCTGTGTGCCTATGTCCTCTTTATGTCTAGAAGAGTGAATTGGAAAGAGGCTGTGGGAGTGTGTCTGTAAGCTGGAAACCAGTGTGCCTCAGGATGGAGCGTAAAGCCCTGGGATCAACCCAATGGGGCATGGAGAGTCACTCCAGTGTCACCGGTCCTGGGTCGGCAGGTCCCATGCAAGAAACTTCAGTCAAATATACCACCTCAGAAGAGTGGAGATGGCTCCAGGGGCCTTCCCGACCCAAGGCAGAATACAACCTCAGGAAAGTGGAACGTGTTCCACCAGCCTAGGTGGTCATTATTCGCACCTTCCTCCCCCCCCCCCCACAAGATACAGGGCTGGCATGACCAAGCATCCTCCCAGACAGAAAAACTCCCTGCTGGACAGTGCAGCTGGGGGGAAAGCCAGGGCTCACAGGAGCAGGAAGAAGGGGACAAGCTCTGTGCATGCGACCCAGTAGTCGCCGCAGCCCCATGGATACATGTGGCTGTCCGAGGGCACGGGACTAATGACCCAGTTTGAGTACTTTCCCATATGCACTGTGTGAAGGATCTGTGGTGGGGGTTGGGGAGGGTGGGCAGCTACAGGATATGTGATGTTTGCAAAGTGGGGTACTTATAAATCAATGTAGTGACTTTCCTGTAGTAGATAGTGTTGTGAATGATATGGGGGATGAGGCTTAGTTTAGTTTTTCTTTTTGTCTAAGGGATTGGGCATTCAATCTATTTGAGTGAGTCCTGGGTATGGCGACATGGGGACCTGAGGGTGGATGGATGTGGGCAGTGGCTGGGTTCTGCACAGCTGTTCCTCCAGCCGCTAGCATGGGTGATGGACAGTAGGCACGGCAACCTGAACTGCCAGACCTGGCAGGTTTATGGCAAGAAAGTCCACGTGAATATCCATGGAGTGCAGCTTCAGCCTCTGCCCCACTCAGGGGAGAAGCAGCTTGAACCCTGGTTTCATTTGCAGGATTCCGCTAAAGGGAATCTGGGTAGATCTCTTGTGTTTTCATGACGGTGAGATCTCAAAAATTCACTGCTGTTGACCTTCCAGTGGAAGATTTCAACACCTGGTTCATATGCTTATAGGTACAGTGGGGTCACACATTTTTCTTCAGCCTCCCCGCACCTGTTCCTGACATTACTTAGAATTTCCCCACTCGTCAGCCAATTGGACAGTGTAGGTGAGTGATGGTAGTGTGCCCCATGTTGAGGGTTTAAAGGCTGGGAGTACATTAATCTACACTGAACTTTTGAACTGAAAATTTTCTGTCAGTTTTGAAGAACGGCATTTTCTAAAGGAAGCAATCCAAAAAGGATTTATTTTCTTTCCCCTGGACTACCCTCTGGGATCCTTTTCATGGTGTGGGAGGAGGCAGGACCTGGGCAGGTTCTCAAGTCCTATGGGTCTGGGACTGCTCCCTGAGGTCGGGGGGGGGGTGGTGACCGAGGGGTCCTGGGAGGGGCACTGAGAGTGCTGGAGGATTAGGAAGGAGGGCTTGTGTGGAGGGTGAGGCACTGAAATCTGTCCGTACAACTTGGGGGGATGTTCTAGACTGAGTAGAAGAGAAATGTTCAGGGACCTACAGGTGGAGCCCAAGTTCTGAAGGTCAACTGAGGCAGGAAGTCAGGGTCCTGTGGTAGAGAGTCTGGTGGTTCGACATGGGCAGATGAGAGGAAGAGAGTGGGGAATGTTTGGGATTGAGAGGGAAGGAAAGGAAGGTGGCTGGCTGGGCTCCCAAGGGGGCCAGGGTCTAATCCCATGGGAGGGCTGGGGGGAGGGGAAGGGGCAGGACAGGGACACCTGGGTCTGTGTGAGGAGCAGGCCCCTGGGGTAACTACTGAGAAGGTGCCCCACCCTGTCACCCAGGGAAGATTGGAGTCTAGAGGAGAGCTGTGAGAAGAGCATAGATCCAATGAGGAGAAAACCAGGGTAGGGAATCAAGGGCACTGGGGGGTGAACAGGCTGAGAGAAGAGAGGAGGCAGAAATTGTGCCAAGACCAGAGGACCATGGAGACTGAGACAAAGAAGGGGCCCAGCTGCAGGCTCCTTTTTTCAAGGTTGTTAGTCATGTCAGAGGACTCCGGGACTCACCTACTTATATGTCTGCCTGTGCAGGCAACTTCGTCTCTTCATCAGGAAAATAGAAACCCCTATGGTTTTGCAACAGACCCCAGGAGTGGGATTGAGGACCAAGATGTCCTGGGAGTGGCAGAGGCCTCTGGAGAATTAGGAAGGAGGACATATGAGGAGGGTGAGGCACTGAAGGCTGTTAGTGCAACTTTAGGTAATGTTGTTGACTGAGAGAAAGGGAATGTGTAGGGACCCAAAGGTAGGGCCGAAGCCTGAAGGTAAACTAAGGCAGGATATCAGGGTCCTGTGGAAGAAGTCTGATGGTTTGACGTGGCCATATAGAAGGAAGGAAGCATGGGAGATTTGGGAATGAGAAGGAAGGAACAGAGGTGAGTGCTGGGCTCATGAGGGTGCCTGGGACCTGACCTGACTGGAGAGCTTGGGAGAGTGGAAGGGGCAGAACAAGGCCATCTGGGACTGGATGAGGAGCAAGCACCTGGGTAACTAATGAGAAGGTGACATTCCTCATCACCCTGCACAGATCGCTGTCTAACCATGAGTTGTGCAGAGATCATAGATCCAATTAGGGGGCAAACCAGTGCAGAAGATACAAGGGATGAGGAGGCCTAGAGAAAAGATGGGACAGAAATTGGGCCAGAGACCAGAGGACCATGGCGAGACTGAGAGGAAGGAGGGCCCGAGGCACCAGGCTCCTCTTCTCAGGGTGTTTTGGCCACCCAGAGGAAGCCAGGACTCACTTGCATGTGTTCTGCCTGTATGAGCAACTTCATCTCTTCATCGGGAAAACAGCCAGCTCTCTCCCACAAAAGTTCTACTCAATGTTTAGTAGCCAAAACTACTGAAGCCTTCCTGAGAAAAGTTGTTATAAGGAGTGACAAGGACCCAAAGTAATGACCATGATCACAGAGGTAATCAATTGTAGTAGTGATGCTTCAGTTAAACTAAACTACACAGTTGGAAATTAAATTTAAACCCACTAAATCAACAACAATGACCGAGTGAGGTGACTCCTGAGATCCTTCCACTCTGATCTAGGATTCCTTCATATCCCACCTTCAGGCACTTTCTGCTTCATTCCCCATCCGTGGCACCCTCCAAAGCATCTTACCACACCTGGCCCCCACTGGCACCTGCACAGGTGGGCCTCTGCATTTCTCCATACTGGGAGCACCTGGGTGTTGGCTGCATCTCATCATCTGCATATATTTGACCTCCCCATGATCTTTGCATTTACCGTTTATTTACTATTGACTTTCCTGCCCCCCTGGTAATTCTGGTCAAAGCCCTGGAATTCTGGCCCTACCCTGTGGGCTCCCACATGGTGCCACAGAACCAGCGGGGATTTCCCTCAGCTTCCTGGGGCTCCGCCTGCCCACTCCACCCCCAGCGGGAGTCTGTCCGCATTGGTCCTGCCAAGGGACTTAACTCAAGCCGGGACACCCTGCGCCAGACTAGGTGTGATCCTCTACTCTCAGGATAATCCTCTAAGTCCCAGTTAACCGGGTCCTCTCTGAACACCAAGTCCCTTTTACTATGGGAATTATATACAGCTGCACACACAGGTGACCTAATTTAATTATTTGTTCTTTTGGCTCCTCATTGTTACAGATGGAATCTGTTGGAATTTTGAATGTCATCAATAACGTTTCTTATGAAAACTTTTCTTAACTCTGAATATGTGTAACTACCATCTATTTAATGTTCCATATTTCAATTAGAGTGTTTGACTTTTTTTCAAAACACTCCTCAAAGGCTTCCCTAACAGGCCATGATGACCTCATCTATTGTTTTTGTTTGTAGAGGGTATTCTCAGTAACTATTTTTCATAGTATATCATATGTTACTTGAGAATATTGGTATAAAATTTAATATTAGTTATATTATAGTACAGTGATTAGGCATTTTTGAAATTTATCCCACTAATTGTAGAAACTGTTGGTCATTGTGCAGTGGTACTGGCTGTATCAGCTTCACCTTCCCACCCATCCCCATACTGTGTAAATTATATTTATTTTTTGATATTGGGTTATACATTCAGGTTTAGCTGCACCTTCCTCTTCCTCACCCATTTCAGAGGTATATACAGTGCTACGGGGATTTGGAATTTGAGTCTCGTAAATTGTGAACTCCATAATGAATATAATGAAGCAATGACTTCTTATAGGATGATATTTTCTAAAGGAAGCCATCTTAAAATGGACATATTCTCTTTTCATTAAATTATCATCTGGGACTCTTTTCTGGAGCCCTCAGAGAGCCCTCAGTCTCAGGTCAGGGTGGAGAAGAAGGCAGGAATTGGGCAGCCTCTCAAGCCCTACAGATCCAGGGCTGCAACCTGGGGGGGTTGGGGACTGAGGGGTCCTGTGAGGGGCACTGAAGTTGCTGGAGAATTACAGACAAGGATGAGTGTAGAGGGTGAGGCACTGAAGTCTGTCTGTGCAACTTGAAGAGATGTTCTTGACTGAGAGAAAGGGAATGTGCAGGGCCCACAGGAGGAGCCCAAGTTCTGAAGTTAAAGTGAGGCAGGAAATCAGGGTTCCATGGTATGAGTCTGCTGGTTTGACATGGGCAGATGAGAGGAAGAGAACAGGGAAGGTTTGGGAATGAGAGCTAAGGAAGGAAAGGGGGTGCTGGGCTCACAGGGGGCTTGGGTCTGACCTGGTGAGAGAGTTGGGGAGAGCAAAAGGGGCTGGATATGGCCACCTGGAACTGGTTGAGGAGCAGGCAGCTGGGTTACTACTTAGAAGGTGACCTTCCCTGTCACCTAGGGCAAATGGAAGTCTATCCATGAGCTGTGAGGACAGCGTACATCCAACTGGGGGAAAACCAGTGCAGAGAATCAAGGGCACTGGTATGAAGAGGCTGAGAGAAAAGTGGGGACAGAAACTGTGCCTGAGGTCAAAGGGCCATGGACAGACTGAGATGAAGAAGGGGCCCAGCAGCCAACTGGACTTTTTAAGGTGGATAGCCATCTCAAAAGAAGCCAGGACTCACCTGCATGAGTTGCTGCTTGTGCAGGCGAGTTCATGTCATCATCAGCAGAATGGAAACCCCTCTTCCAGAAAAGGTATACTCAACATTTAGTAGGCAAGACCACTGAAGTCCTTCCTAAGCAAAGCTGCATGAAAAGAGTGACAGACACCGGAAGCAATGCCATGATCATAAAAAAAATACTTTTATTAGAGAGGTTAACAATCAACTAAGTAGAAGGCAATTAGATTAGAAACCCCCTAAGTGAATGACATGGCCCAGTAAGGGTTTCCTGAAGTCCCTGGATTCAGTGTCCTTGGCATGCACCAGGCCCCATGTTCTCTGTTGACAATGGGATCCAGTAGGACTGGATGACAATTCCTGTTGGAATCCCTCTGGCACAGTGCTAGTGGGCAGAGCTGTCAGCACACATCTCTGTCCTGCCTCCCAGGACACTCAACAGCTTTCAGTGAGTCTGTTAATGTCTGGCAGAGTGGGCTCCCTACAGTGCAGGCAGCTATGCTGATCATGTTAGATCCTCCCCCACCCTGAAACTAAATTGCTTTGCATGTGATGTGTTCAGCAGGAGTTCATTCTAACCTGACCAGGGGCTCTGCCATCCAGTCCTGCTGGGAGCCTCACATGGTCTTCTCCTTGGTTCCCATATCTCAGCCCATTGCTCTGACCAGCAGCTTCCCAAGGGCCCAGGTCTCTGTGGAGGAGCTGGGCATGTCTGCCTGTCTTCAGGAGTTTGGCTTTCCACTCTGAGATTTACTGTTGAGGATGTGACATTTCCTTGGACACCTCAGGCATCCTAGAACATCCAGAGGCACAGTCTCAGGATTGCCTTTGGGCCCACTATTATTGTTCAGGAGCAGAGGCTCCTGTTCACCTAAGGTGACCTGGTCTTGGTTTCCCATGGAAAAAAAGTAGGCAAATCACACAGGTTGCTCTGTCTCTTAGGAGGTCAGAACTGCTGTTGACTTCAACCTGGGGATTAGATGGCAGAAACCTGAACTGTCTTAGGCAGATGATAAAATTCCTTCCTCATTATCCTCATACATGGCTTCACATTTCCCTACTGGCCTCTATAGTGGGGTCCCTTGGGGATATTTTTTTCTGGGAAATCAGGGTCTCAGTCAGGCACATCGTTTGGGGACTACACTAGTAGTCAGACCACAGGTGAGGCCAGGGAATTGTGGGAGCATTTCTCCTGGCTGTTTCTGTTCATTGTTGGTGTTTGTTGAGGTTCAATGTTGGCATTTGTTGAAACAACATTCCCAGCCCTGGAGACAGAGAGGAAATATCCCCATAATGAGAAGCCTAATTTTGCTTGGGGAAAGCACATTGTGTTAATTATTAAAAAAATAAATTATCAGCTTGTGAGGGGGCTAATAGAATTAAGAATTCATCTCATTGCAGCTTTATTCTCTGGGATGCTGGGGATTGGAGAAGAACAGCTGTGGTCTAATCAGGGATCATTGGGGGGGTGCATACATCAGCAATTATCTAAGACACCTATCATGGCTGTGGAGTTCATGGCTTTCTCCACATAGTTCAATTGAGATGTTTTGGAACCAAATTGGAGCAACTTTCTGGGGCCAGGTGGGCACAGCTGTCTGTCTCCTGTCCTTGTGTTTCTTCCAGTGGCAAGAGTTTCAGGTAAGATACCTGTGATAGTGCCCCAATGACTTTCCCTGTGCTTGTACCTGGCACACTGAGATACCCAGTGTGTGGGGCTGAAGCTGGGAGTCCTATGAACACCAGCTGAAGGGAGAGGGTTGCTGTTGGAGGGGAGGTAGAATGGAGGAACCACGGTCTGCAGAGAGATATTTTAGGGAAAGAGAGTTGTGTGGGCCTCAGCCCACATCCCTATCCATGTGCTCAGGGGTAGAGGCCAGATGGTGTTTCCTCACAACTGTGTCAGGATGGACAGCACCAACACTTACCTTCAGTAGCAACAGATTTTATTGTTTACCTCTCTGAAAGCATTGCTTTATTTAAAAGATTTAATTTTGCATGAAATTCTGCACTCCATATTTTCTGATCACTTCACACTCCAACACTTTATGCCACAAGTTTTATAAGCAGGTATTTTCTCAAAGTCTCAGTTACTTACTGAGTTGAATATTCCAGGATTCTTTTAGAGGTTCTCTCTCTCTCTCTCTCTCTCTCTCTCTCTCTCTCTCTCTCTCTCTCTCTCACACACACACACACACACACACACACACACACACTGTTTGTTCTGCAGTGAAATCTAATGTAACATTTCTGTACTCTGATTTCAGGATGGCTGTCTCCTTGGAGTGGGAATCTCTAGGTGACTGCAACCTAAGCGACCACAGAAGGGCTTGCCTTCCTGTCACTGGGAGTGTTTTGCACACTTTGAGTCCTCACAGGTACCATGAATGTTGCTTTACAAACAGAGGACTTCTCATGATCTTACAGTGAATAGCTGTGTTAGAGCAAGTGATTGGTAAGAAGTGTTGGTATTCCTCAAGAAGCCTCACCCTCTGATTTCCTGTGTTATTGTTCAGTTCCTCACTGACTTTTGTGTGCACATGAAACCTGGTACTTGGCTGGCTGTTAACAGTGGTCACAGACCCAGGGCCTCTCCATGTGAAGTTTGCTCATTCTGCCAATAATGATAAATGATGCATCACAGGGAATCCTCTGAACAAGGCATCAAGTGTCTTTAATGCTTAGCGCTGTTGCTGAAATCATCTATATCAGAATATTTATAAGAAGGCTACAATAAGTGAAATGAAGAAAGATGCATGGGGAACCAACAGAGATGGGAGGAAAACTGGGACTCAAATCAATGGAGTGCACCAGAAGGAAGGAAGAAACAACCAAACAAAAAACAAGGAAGAAACAAGAATTCAAAAAAATGAGGAGAGGCTTAGGAACATCTAGGACATCTTTAAATGTCCCAACATCCGAATTATAGGGGTACCAGAAGGGGAAGAAGAAGAGCAACCAGTGGAAAACTTATTTGAACAAATAATAAAGGAGAACTTCCCCAATCTGGCAAAGGAAATAGTCTTCCAGGAAGTCCAGGAAGCTCAGAAAGTCCCAAAGATGGTGGACCCAAGGAGGAACATACCAAGGCACATTATAATTACATTACCCAAGATTCAAATGAAGGAGAGAATTCTAGAAGCAGCAGGGGATAAAGGGACAGTCACCTACAAAGGAGTTCCAGTCAGACTATCAGCGGATTTCTCAAAAGAGACCTTACAGGCAAGAAGAGGCTGGAAAGAGGTATTCCAAGTCATGAAAATCAAAGACCTACATCCAAGATTGTTCTATCCAGCAAACCTGTCATTTAGAATGGAAGGGAAGATAAAGTGCTTCTCAGATAAGGTCAAGTTAAAGGAGTTTATCAGCACCAAGCCCTTATTATATGAAATGTTAAAGGGACTTATCTAAGAAAAAGAAGATAAAAAATATGAATAGTAAAAAGACAGCAAACTCACAGGTATTAACAACCAGACCTAAAACAAAAGCCAACTAAGCAAACCACTACAGCAGGTGCAGAAACACAGAAATGGAGATCACATGGAGGGTTAGCAATAGGGGAGTGGGAAGAGGAGAGAGGGGGACAAGGTACGTAGAACAAATAGCATAGATGGTAGGTAGAAAATAGACAGGTGGAGGGCAAGAATAGTGTGGGAAATGTAGAAGCTAAAGAACTTATGACACATGGGCATGAACTAAAGGGGGGAATGTGGGTGGGAGGGGGTGTGCAGGGTGGAGGGTAATGAAGGGGGGAAAATGGGACAACTGTAATAGCATAATCAATAAAATATAATTTAAAAAAAGAATATTTACAATGTGAGTTCTGTCACTCTATCTGAGATCAGTCCAGTGACTAAAGGCTTTGGCACACAGATACCACACAGAAGGATCCAGTGACATGAAAAATGCTTTTCTGGACTGAGGAGTGTGATGATGAATGGATCTTCTACATTGTTCACACCATGTTTCTGTTTTTTCTTTTTTAAAATATGTTTTATTGATTATGCTATTACAGATGTCCCATTCCCACCTTTTATTCTCCTCCACCCTGCATACCCCCTCCCACCCACATTCCTCCCCTTTAGTTCATGTCCATGGGTCATACATATAACTTTTCTGTCTTCTACATTTTCGGTACTACTCTTAACCTCCCCTTTCTATGTTCTACCTACCATTTATGCTACTTATTCTCTGTACCTTCTCCCCCACACTCCCCCACTGATAACCCTCCATGTGATCTCCATTTCTGTGATTCTGTTCTTGATATAGTTGTTTGCTTAGTTTATTTTTTTAGGTTCAGTTGTTAATAGCTGTGAGATTGCTGTCATTTCACTGTTCATATTTGCATCTACTTTTTCTTATTTTTTCAGATAAGCCTTTTTCTCCTTTTTTGGATAAATTCCATTAACATTTCATATAATAAGGGCTGGATGATGATGAACTCCTTTAACCTGACTTTCTTTAATGCACGAGTCTGCTGTTCTGTTTAAGTAATAGCTATGATCGATGTTCCTCCACCTTCCTTACATGTGTGATGACATGTCAGGTCATAATATTTACTGAAGACTCTCATGATTTCTCTTTGGTGTTTGTCTCACTCGTGTCATCTAAGGGAAGAGTGATGACTGAAGAACTTCCCACACACCTGACATGTGTACAGCTGCTCTCCAGTATGGGTTCTCTCATGTCGTCTGGGATTAGCATGCTGAATGAAGGCATTCCCACATTTACAACATTCATATGGCTTCTCTCTAGTGTGTGTTCTGTTGTGCCGTGTGAGCTCAGAGCTGTGAATGAAAGCCTCCCCTCTTACAAGACTTATGTGTGGTTTCTCCGCCATATAGATTTTTTTATGCTGCCTAAGGCCAGGACTTTGACTAAAGGCTTTCCCAAATTGATGACATTTGTAATGTTTCTCCCCAGGTTGGACCCTCTCCTAATTTCAAGATAAGATCTTTGGTTTAAAGCTTTCTTGCATACATGACACGCATATGGTTTCTCCACTGTATGAATTTTCTCATGCTGTCCAAGGTGAGAAACTTGACTGAAGGCTTTCCCACAGAGATGGCACTCACATAGCTTACTCCTAGTGTGAGTGTGACTGTGGCCATGAAGGCAGGACTCTTCACTAGGTGGCTTTGCACACTGTGGGCTGACATTAGGTTCCCTTCGTGTGCGAATTAACGAATATTGAGTTAGAGCTGAACCAGAAGCAAGTGCATTACTAAAATCACTATGTTCTGCAGGATACTCTTGAGCATGAGATTTCTGCTTTATGGAAGAAGCTGAAAAGGTTTTAAAGGCTTGCACACATATGTCCATACATTGGCTTCTCTACATAGAATTCCTTGAGTATCAGTCAGTGACAGACTCAGGTGAAAATGTGTCTAGTGTTACTCCTATACCCATGTGATGTTACTCCCCTGCAGGCACAAGTATCTTCTCTTTTGTAGTATCCCAACCACAGAGTTTTCTAATAAATTTGGAAGACTTTAGTGTATTTCAATGACTAGGTAATGAGCAAATCTTATGATATTGTCTGTTTTCAGATCTCAGGTTATAGTTTACCTCATGCTATTTTTTACACTGATGTCAAACTATCCAAAATTTTATCTTGGGAAGAGCTTAATATCAAGTTAATTATAAAATTACATTCAGACAGTTGTATTTATTACTACCTTATTTCCATGTATTTAATTTACATAATTGAGTTTCACAGCTATGAAAATTACCATTGGCATCATGGGTGATACGCCTTTCATCCTGATGTGTTGTATTAATATCATCTCTTGTTTTTAAAGGGGAACTTTCATTGCTAAAATGATCCAAACAGTGTAAATTGTGAGAATGGCATTAGCAGAAAGGAAATGTAGAAATGCAAGAACTTCCATATAGGTGGGAATGTTCCAAAACCTGGCAGTACATTAGTGAAAGCATAGGAAGTGAAATATTTTTGGTACTAGACACACTTTAATGGCCATTGTCAATTAGGATGAAAAGATCATAATGGAGATATGAGAAATAGGAAATTGGTCAAGATATGGGGGTGAAACCTTAGATGGGAAGACTAGGACAGGAATCTCTATGTGAAAGTTGACCTGCAAGAAGCACACAGTCACTCTTTTCCCTAAAAGAAAAGAAAGTGGCAGAAGGACTCATGCTTTATAACTGATTTATGCAGGAAATGATAAGATAGCAACTTCTCCCCAATGTCTTCCCTTATATGTCAAAATGGATGACTCACTTCCCAGGGCCTTCCCTTGACACTCCAGGATGCACTCAGTCACTGAGTGGGCACCTGCACACCTGGCACACCAACCCCTACTGCTCACCTGTACTCCTGCCTGGAAGAAACCCAGGCCATTGCTCTTCACCTTGCTCCAGCTGGAAAGTCACTTCTCATGGGCAGTGCTGATAATCTGTTTGTGGAAGAGAGGACATTGAATTTTGGGTTCTGTGCTAATGAACTGTTGCTATCACCAAGGCCAGGGCATGGAACTGGGGAGGGGTAAAGAGAGGACTGAAGGTCAGACCTGCAATAACACCTTCAACAGAGACAACCTGGCAGTTCCTCCATCAGCCAGGGAAGAGCTCCAGACTGGTGGCACAAACAATGATGACTGCTAGATGCTCATTTTGTGATCACGTTCAAAGACCGAATTCAGAATGCTGAGTTTCCTCCACATGTGAAATGTTAATGCATCCAGAATAGATAGAATATTATTTTCCAACAGAACCAAATCAACATAAGTTCCACAAGAATAATCAAAAGTATCTTATTTTCAATGCTCTGGTCTTAAGCCTCCAAGTACATGAGAACATAATGAATATTTTAAAATACTTGATTAATCATTTATAAATTAACAATACCCACTGATTTCCCCATTCTGTTCTCAGGCTTTGAGACAGAGTAGCCAAATATATAAAATTGTGGTCAAGATGACATTCTGGAGTGCTGATGAAAACACAATGTAAAGCAAACATCCTGCCTCTGAGCAGGGTCTAGAGACTCAGGGCAGCAACAGGGCTGGGATAATGGCAGTTGTTCCCTGTACCGCTTGATGTGTGAATGAATGGACACATACACACGTACACACAGTCATAAAGGTTTCATGACTCACCCATGGAGACCAGGTGACTGATGCTCTCCAGCATCACGTCTCTGAAGAGCTTCCTCTGGGATGTGTCCAGCAGGGCACACTCTTCATGGGTAAAGTCTATAGCTATATCCTTGAAGGTCACTGATTCCAAAAAGACCACAGACATTTACAGTCACACAGATCAATTGCAGCCAGTGTGCAGAAGAAGCTGAGACAGCAGCACTGAGGAAATGAGGGGCAGCTGGGTGTGTAGACAGATCAACCTGTTTTCAGAGTTCCACTCAGTTAACTGTCAGTGTTGAGCTGGTATCGGCCTTTCTGATACACTCACAGAAACATATACACACTGAGTTCATGATAATATAGTGTAAAGATGCCTTGCCTGAGCTGTGGTAAAATAAAACTGGAGAGTTTTTCAGTAACCTGGTCATTAGAATATCCAGACAGAGGATTAGAAAATATTCACTTCAAAATTTATAACAAAAACTCTCCTTTCCATAAATTTCAAGTAACACTATAGATTCATCACAAACCAAACAATGACTGTGATGTGCTACTTCTAAAATATGACCATTGGTTGTAATTATTCCCCTAGGGTAATTTCCAGTTCCTCATCTATAAGCTGGTTTCAGTAGTTGTTATGAGTATTGAAAGTATATTCAATGTAGTAATGTACAAAATATTTCTTGTCTAGCAAACCTACATTAAACACAAATCATTACTCTATACATCATTAAAATGTCAGAGAACCTTGAAAGTATCTTTAGCATCCCTCAGAACTGAACAAGTCTGCAGAATTTGATACCAGTAGGTGTGTCTGTCTTACAACTTCAGGTCTCAGGTGAGCATAACAAAGAAGAAGTGGAGTGGTTCAGCAGCATGGGCCAGGGCCTTCAGAGAGGCTGTGTTGTAGAAGTGTCCCAGCTGACTATCCTGTGGGATGAGGCCCCCATGCTCAACTTTATCTGAGAATTCTAAGAGCAGTTATCCTTGCTTCCTTTGGGGCTTTATCTTCTGCTAAAGGATAAAATAAGCCATTTGATTGCCTTTGATGTACTCAGTTTTTCAAATATTTACATAAGACCCAAATTTTGCTCTACCTACTGTACCCCTTCTCCTTCATATGTAGAACAATTAAGAAAGTCCTATACCATATATGTGTGTGTGTGTGTGTGTGTGTATTCTTTTTTTTACTAAGATGTAAAAATGAGATGGGGGCAAGACAGAGAATTATAACTTCAGCTATACTTCACAGAAATTTTCAAAAGTGCAAATTCACTCTGCTAATTGGAAGACATTTAAAATGAGGGGAATCCTCCTTCTTACTAACCCTCTCCTGCTCCTCTCCTCTGAGTGGTCCTCACTGTGGGTCTCCTAACCCTGATTACCTATGAACACATGCTCACTCAGCGGCCTTCTGACTGGCCTGTCCTGCTCTGCTCTTCCTCCATCTGGGCCATTTGCAATCATTGCCATCCTAAGAGTATCACAACAAAAGACACTACTGATGTGTTAATGATTGTCCAGTGAGGCCATAACTGGCTAAGAGAAAGAAACATTCTCTTATCTCTTCTGTGAATAAGCAAGGTTAATGAAGCCTTGCATAAATTTATGTGATGTTGGGGAGGAAATCCATTATCAATGAGTTCCTGACTCATGATCACTGTCCCACAGTTCAGGGCAAACTTAATTGGAGTTCAAGTGCCTGGATTCCATGTGTTTGGACTTGGACATCCCTGCCAATAGGAAAAACATGCCCATCTAATGGCCCTAGGGTGTCATTACAGCAGAAGGAGACATCCCCTACTCACCAGGGGCTGCATGGACAGTACGTCAGCTGCCAGGTGTCCTTCTCTGGGTTCTCACTCACAGACAGCCCAAGCACTAAGTGGGAAAAGCTGGGGATAGAGAAAGAAGTCATGAGACCCCAGTGTTGAGTTGATTTCTGGTCCCACCCATCACAAAGCCCCAGTGATCACCTGGGTGTCTTCCCTGCTCCCAGCCTGATGTTCTGAAACCAGTGTTGCACTCTGAGAATAACATGCAGGGGTCTCTGCTGTCCAGGGTCAGTTGGAATACGACTGTAGCTGTGATTCCTACAAAGAAGGTCAAAATACAGATATCTTATAATTTAGAACTTCATGAGTACTGAGTTTCCTATGTTAATGAGCTTATGATATCTACAATTATTCAATTCCCTTCCTGATTTCTAAGCACAGCAATCCCTCACTCATGCCATGTGTAGACTTTGGTTTCCACCTGCAGGGAAACACTGAAATTTCCCAGGTGCCATTATTCTGGTGTTTTGCACAAGCAGGAGTTCCCCAATGTCCATGGAGCCTTCTGAACCCTCACCATTTCCTGTCTCAAGTTCCCCATGGGCCTGGATACCAAGCAACTAAGAACCTATTTTGTGGTAGAGTTCATCCACTCAACATTGGATTCCATTTGACGGGATCAAAGGCACCCATCCACCCAGTCAGTTCCTTCAAATCCCAGCCTGGATGCATTCAGTACCTGGGAAAATTCTCAGTGCCTGAGGTCACACTATAAGTAATGTTACTTAGTGATTGGATTACAAGGATAGAAGAGCTTTGAAAACTAATCCAGAATTGGCCATAGGATTATGATTTGTTCTGACTTCAAGGTAAATTCAGATGAAATCAAACATTACTTACTCTTGAATATTTTCTTCTGTAGAAAGATGGTGATCTGTCATTCAATCCTGTTTGATATTCAGGGAACCCCTACCACATACAACAACATGGCCCTATGGGTAGAAGTCAAGGATGTATGTAGGCACCCCTGAGCTGTGTCTGTACCAGTATAGGAGGCAGGGAAGGTGGTCACAGCTCCAGCAAGACCTGCTAATAAAAGGAACACAATAGGAGCTGATCTTGTTTAGATTCTGAAAAGTCCCCACCCAGTCCCACAATTTATATGTGTATATATTATGCACTAAAAATGGCTAAACACTATTTCAACTGCTAGAGTTGAGCACTTGATACACCTCAAATAGTGCTGCATCCTGCCTGTTAGAGTTTAGAAGTGCTCACCCATAAAGGCAAAGACAAACCGCATAGAAACCCAAACAAATGCACACTCAGTTAACACTTAAAATGGAAAAATATATAATCTTAGCCCAGATTTGAAATCAGAATTCAACCTTTTGTGACTTTAAGTATTCAATACACCCCCAAAAATTCAGGACTGTGGAAACAAGAGTTAGGATTACAATTATTCTAAAACTTTGTATATGAAAGCACCATAACCTGAAACATAAGATCTGGTTTTAAAGTGCATTTTGGATGCTGCACACAAAACATTTGTGCTACAATATGGAGTAAAATTTCATTCTTTAAAAAGGAATATTAAGCAGTCTTGTAAACAAAAGACTGATGCTAGAACATAACAACAACCATAGAAGACATAACCCAGCAAATGAAAATTTATGGGTAAAAACTGTCTTTTAAATGATGTTGGTACACATTTATAATATACATTATGAAAACTAGCATTTAAATAGTTACATTATGCAGCACTAGAAATGGAACAGTGCTGAACAATCTTAACAGAAATCACTTGCCTTAAATATGTGTTAATTTTGAAATGATTAAAATAAATATAACAACCCTTCTCAAGATATTTGTGAAAGAAAATGAGGAGCATCCCTTGAAAAATGTGTGAAAGAAAGTGAATTCACAGAAGCAAAAAAATAGTGATGCATATAGATCCATAAAAAAGAAGTAAAAATGCAAGGTGTGGATCAAGATGCCAAAAGAACTTTCCAAGCTGAAGGACATGCTCTCCGTCTGCATTGAACAATCCAATCTCTGCTAGACTCATGAATACAGGACACTGGACACAGGGCTAGTGCTATCAAGGATCTGAAGGTAGGCTATTTCATTTCAGTAGTTTAAAATATAGAGTCCCATGAAACTGGCAGTTACTGTGTTGGACAGCAAGATCTAGGATTTTAGGGTAAGTGGTTAAAATTGCAAATAGATTCAAGGCAAGAATAGGAAACAAACAAATAGTTGAACTATCAGAAATGAGGCAGATGGCTTCAATTCTGATGTAATAAAATTAAATGATGGGAAACTGTCACATGACTTCTCAAATTTTAAGGAGATGAGCCAGCTCCTCTCTTAGCATTTGGAGAACTCACCAGAACCCCAAACTGGAGGAGGTGGTGATGCCAAATGGGTGCTGAGGCCAGTTGCACAAAGAAGCCAATTCCTCTTCTTCTAAAATCCCCTTCTGTTCAGATCTTTCTGTCAGGGCCAAAGGCATTGGTCCTGTTTGATCATCTTTTTAGTCTGGGAAAATAGTTAATAAATTGATTCCTAGCCTCATTCTGAGGACACACCCTGATTGCATTGACACCTATGAACTTCAATGGGGTTTCTAACTGTGGGCTACACACTATTCAATTGGATTGGATTTTCCAGACTAGTAGGAGATTATAACCATCAAGCAAAGATGGAGGTTGGAGAGCAAAGATGCTAAGGACATTGTGAAGAGATGATAGGAAAACACATTCATTCCTTTATTCACTCGTAGGTCTTTCTGAATACCCTCTGTGCATAAGAAAAATGACATGTCTTTGAACTGAAGCAGAGCATCAGCCACAATGGGGCTATGTGGACATGGCTTGCAATTTTCTGCAGAAAATGTGGACTTAACGATAAAATGAAACATGAAGAAATCTGAAAAACCAATAATGATGTGACATCTAAGATACATTCCTGGAATGGAGAATTTGAGTGTGAGGACACTGACCACATAGAACTTTCAAATACATGTTAAGAATTTATTAACTATGCGAGAACTGAGAAAATGACTTTATCCTTCATTTCTTGGGTAGTGGGGAAATAAAAACATTACTAGTTAGTAAATACAATGACTAATTTTACTTTTTTGTAATCTACAGTTGAATTATACCATTGAAAGGAGTTCTTCTGATCATGGAGGGAGGATCTTCTAGCCTAAAATTCCTGGTTCCCAAGAGGAAATCACTAAACCAGAGACATAGTAAGTAGTTCATTGCACCTGAGGACACACTTCTGAAAACATCCCTGGCCACCCTACTAGGTCAGGCAGGTCAAGATTAGATGGTTCTGGGATGCTCACTAGATGCCATCTCAGAGCTTTGCCATTAACATTCATTCTCCACATGCTCCTCTTGTCTCTCACTTTCACTAGGTGATTGAGAAACTATTTCACCTGAGAAATAGGTCACTTGGCACGTAGGTGGTTTCAAACACTGGATTTCACATGTTTCTCCTCTCTCATTCATTGGCTATGCCATCTCCCTCACAACAAGAAATAAATTGCCTTTAAGCCCAGGCAACTAAATTATTTCTTCTTTTGAGTTTGGTTCCGATTCCTTCCTGCTATATTATAAATTTTATGTCATAATTTAACATGTATACCCTTTACCTTAAATGACTCTCTCAATCTGATCCATTTTCTTAGCATTTAAACTGATTATGGTATCACCCCACTTTTCACGAGGTTCCACAGAGGACAGTGGCACTTCAGGTTCCTGACGGCTCCCTCAGTCTGCCTGCTGAGGATCAGGACCTCCTGTTCAGAGACCTCCCTCCTCCAGGATCTCAGAGGGACCCTGTGTCCATGAATTGCACCCCACTTTTGAAATTCATTATTTTCCCACAGCATTTCTTGTCAGGAATTAATTTTATTGATGATGTATACCTGCAATTTTCAAATGGCGTGCCAGGAGAATTTTTAAAACATGCCATACCTGACTATTTAGTCAGGGACACTGACATCTTTTCTGTTAGACTGTCATGTAAGAAAATGACAACAGCCAACACAAACATCACCACCTGATGTGAATGTCCCATCTGGAAGCATGAATATATAGCACACACTATAGAGTTGCGTCTGATTGATCTTGTGAATAATAAGGTGGCATCTCATTGGCTCATTCTCGGTACCAGAAATCCTTATATAGAGGTCTAGTCACCTGATTTTTAAAAAGTCACTTTGGAACAAAAAGGGTGGGCCATTATTATTAGTAGTAATAGTAGTTGTATATAAATCAAAATTATGGCTAATTTGTTAAATCATGAAAAATATATATGTGTGTAATTGTTGTGCTGCAAATTTTGGTAATCTATTTATGCATGCCATGAAATGAAAACAGTTGAAAATAACTGCCTAACAGCAATAAATATTCCCTCTTTTATGAAGCAGATCAGATTTCCTGAGGTGACTATGGAGGGTGGCCTTTGCACACTTGTTCCTCTGCCAATCCAGTGAGGGACAGAGGGTCTCAAGAGAGACCTGGGCTGTGCGGAGACCATGCGCTACCAACCAGGGGAAAGAGAGGGTCTGCATTCCTTTCCCCAGTGGGGCTCATCCCAGCAACAGCGGCAAAGAGGAGACCCCAGGCAGAAATAAGGGAGAAAGCCCTTCTCCTAAGGCGCCTGTGCCAGAGGTTTACCTGGTGCCGATGGGGAACTCAGAACTAAAAGCTGAACAGACACCTGGGGGCCTGTGGTGCCAACCCCATGTTCCACAAACAGGAGCACTGAGTGTGGGGCTGGTGACTACTGCGTTGGCCTCCCCACTCACTGATTCCAGAAGTGGGGGTAGGTTGTGCCTGGAGGCACAAGAAATTTGAATTCAGGCCAGAAATTCAGGCCAGAAATTTGTGGCCTGAAAAGGAATACTGAAACCCACACAGTGGAGAAGGATCTGTGATACTGGAACTCGGTTTCCAGTTCAGACGGATACTCAGAGTTCTGGGGAAGGTGATCTGGAAGGTGAATTGGAGGGGCCTGCAGCCTGAAAGCCTGGCTTGCTGTGGGGGTTGCCTCACCATCTTCAGCCTACCACCCCACCTTTCCAGCCTACACTTCCTCCCACAGGACTTGAGTCTCCCTGTTTCTTTCCAGGGGCTGTGGGCATCCTTGACCCTGGGGCACTGTTTTGCATTCAGTGATTTACACATTTAAAGAAAAAACTTTTTGTGGAGCCACAAGTACTAAATGCAGAGGAGTTTCTGTGGCAACAACTTGAACACAGCTCCAAAGACACTATGCGTTTCCTTGGATGTCCCATGAGTACAGCATTCCCTTAGATTCTGAGCTTCTACTGATCCACACTGTTCCACAAGTTCACTGACAATAAGAACCACAACCAGAACCCCAAATGGTGGATTGTACATGTGTTCCCAATGGTTTTACTCTATGGCCTACAGGTGTGCATGTGTCCTTCATGGAGATCCCAGATGTTTCCCTTTGCTGAGAGGAGGAGAGAACATGCTACTCAAGTCTCCTCATTAAGCCTAAGAAAGTTCCTACTGCAAAGGGGACATGGGAACATCAAAAACTCAACCTTGGGAAGGCACCATGGTGAACCATGTCTCTCTAGAACCTGCTGTGTATATTTTGTCTGTAATGACATTGACACCCTGCAAGGACACAGGGAATGAATATAATGCTGTATGACCACACAGGCCACAATTTCCCATGACAAAAAGGAGGAAGATGAAAATCATGGGGGGATAGTAACCATGATCAAAAACACCTTCATAGTGACATAAACAATGAGAATTCTAAGACTGATCATCACTACATTCTGCAAAGGAGTAAATGATTGTGCAGAGTCTCCTCAATGCCCCACAATGCACCCAATGCACTATGATGGGAATTCACTGTCCTAGGATTACACCATGAATTGCTTCCTAGAAGGAGGGAGAAAGGAGCAGTCATGTGCTCTTTTTAAGGAAATCATCTCTAGGGGGTGATAGGGTTGACCTTGACCTAGTCTGAACTTGTCCTGAAGTAGAGAATGGAGGTATTCTGACTCAAGATAATTTGATCCTCACCTCTAGTGGTCCTCAAATACTGCTGCCCACTACACAATCTGGGGAGCTTAGAAATGCCCACCACCTCACCCTCTGACAGACACAGAACCTTCTAATTACTCAGAGTTGGACTCAGGAACGAGTGTCCATGAAAACTGACCAATTGAGCCCAACGTTGCCTAAAGCACACTCAGCCTGCATACAAGCAGACCTAATTTCAAGATACATCAGACTCAAGAGGGCATGTCTTGCATATTCGCATACTGATGCTATCCAGCTGGGTAAGTCTGAGTTTCTGCAGGTCTAAGAGGCAATCTGTCCTTCATGCACACCTTTCTTCTCAGTGAAATGACTTTTGAGGAAAAGCCACTGCTTTCAAAATGACTGGAGATGCTGAAAAATGAAGACCAAGTACAACACATTTTTGGCTAAATTTTATATAAAAGGGAAGAGACTTGTAAATGCAAATTTATTAGAACATTTCAAAAACAGAAGATACAAAGTCAAAATAAGGGACACCATCCTGCTTTCCACTGAACAACTCCACCCAGTGAGCAGACTCCCCTCAGACAGGTACTGCTTCAAACCTGCAGAGCTATTCCCAGGCCTATGCTCTGTGTTGAAAGTCAGGCAGGTGCCAAACTCTCATAAATTCATTACATAGCTTCCTATTTACAGTACATTTTAAAAGCTACTATTCCAAACTGACTTAATTTCTTATACACCAATTTAAATTTGCAAAATTAACTTCATAAACTAAAAACACCATCAGCAATATCACCTAACCTACATGACTTAATAAACGAATAACATTTCATATATCATTTAACCCACATGATTAGAAAGTGTAGTATTTATCCATGTATGTCCCCAAACACCATCTAGGTTTGCAATAGTTTTCCACACAGCACAGCAGGGGAGTGGCCAGTTCTCCAGAATCAGCAGCTCCTCATGATCTCCTCTCCCTGATCCAACAGTCACCTCCAGGTTATCAGGTGTGGAGGACAGGTCTCACAGACATGGGGGTCTCACTGGCTACCCTTGTCTTCAGAGGAGTTGGACACCTGTAGGTCATCATTGTCTTTGGTGGAGGAGGAGACATGTAGGCCCTCCAAGAGGGCATGTGAAGGAACACAGGCAAACAGTTCTTCTGACATTTCTGGGGAGGGAGGGCTCTGTGCAGTGGGGGCAGGGTCTTCCACAGGCAGCACTAAAGGAATGATCTGGAGCCTGGAGGTCCACTGGACTCTCTTTAACATTCTGAAGACCATTCTGAGGGGCTGGCTGGCCCTCTGGGGAACTGGAGGTTGCTGGAACACAAGGCAGGTATGAACTGCTCAGGAGAGGTCCCTTGGGTGGAGACTGCTGGTCAACACTTTGCAACTAGACAGGTGTCTTCCTGGGAGCCTGAGGTGCTAGTGCAGGTCTCATTGCAGGAGCAATTGCAGGAGTACGGAGATGTTGGGCACACCTCTTGTCTTCTCTCAGCATATCTTCTGTGGGGGTGGGCAGTGGCCATGTCTGGGCTTCTTTGGTGGGTTCTTACAGATCTTCACAGGACTCTGTGCAGCCTTGTTGCCAGGTGCCTTGTGGTGGACTTTGGACTCCTGGCAAGAACTGTGAGCAGCAGCCTGTCTCATGCTTGGTGACTTCACGTCTGGGTGCTTGGCCTGTGCCTGAGGGATGAGGGCCTGGCTTGGGCTACGTGCCTTGGAACCAGGACCCTGGACAAAGCATGAGCCTGCTGGGTGATGGCTCTCAGAAACATACACTCCCTGTCCCTTACTTAGCCCCAGTGGTGAGAAGTTGCTCCTCTCAGCTTTGTGGATGAGAGACACTGTGAATATCTCATCAGGTTTCCTGACAGGGAACCTACAGGTGAAACCAGTGTCTCCCACACATGTCCTCTGGGTCTTGTGGACTAACATAGGGGGTTTTGGGTGCTGGAGCCAAAGACAATAAGAAATTACACATTAGAATTTCCCCTTTATCAAGGACAAATTAAGAGTAAACAAAGTAGAACAAAAATCTTAAAATGAGACATGCACAGAAATTGCTGTGCCCACAGTCAGGGTGCACATGAGGGAGTACCTGACCTCAGAGCTGGTCACTGTGACAAAAGTCACAAAGTTCCCTATGCACCAAAACTGTCAACAGACAAAAATACAGAATTTTTACAAGTGTCCACTGTTATTGAAGGGAAAGAAGCCCAGTGCTTCCCTCCTTCAGGGAAGGAACACAACTCAGTGTGTTTGAGGGCAGTTTGACAACAAATGAGCTTGGAGGTAATGTGGGTATAGGGGTCCCAAATTCAATATGCCCATTATCCCTCAAGGGATCCCACCATCAGGAAATATCTAGTGAATTCATGACCTTACCCTCTAGCAGCACAGTGTTGGCACACATGAAAGTGTGAGGCAAAATCAGAGTCACCCTGGAAGGTGACATCAGGAAAATACCCTCCACGAACCAGCTAGGTCCCAATAGGAGAACCACAATGCCATCCCATAGGAATAAAGGGAGGACAGTGGGGTTGACCCCAAGAAGTGGAAGAGCTAGGACACCGTGGACACTTGCCCTCACATAGTCAAAGGATTCTGTCTGATCTTTCCAGGATGGCTGCAGCCTCCCCAGGGTTCCTTTGGGCAATCTCTGGAGGAGAGTCTGTCTCTCCTGGACTTCATGGCTGCAGGACACAATGTGGTATGTGAAAGTCACTCCACTCCTTTTCTCAGTGGAAAGAAAACTTTCTGTGGCAAAGGCCCTGACCCTCTTCCCATGAGAGACAGAAACTGAAGCCAGGGGCCTTTGCCATACTGGCCCTCCTGTGCTCTCAGACCTTCCCTCCCTCTCTCCACCAGGGAACCCTCCACACTTGTCCTGAAAGGACTTTCATTCCACACCATGGCCTCTCTGTCTGTATTTCTAGGAGTCCCAGGTGATCCCATCCCTGCCAATGGCCTCCACTACCCCAGTGATCCACCAGCGGGAGACTGACCACCTGAGTGTGACCCTGGAGACAAGGGTCATCATCTTCTCTCTGTCTCCTGTCCCCATCCTTGCCTGGAGATGGTAATACAGACCATGGAGAGATAAAGGACTTGAGCCCCATGGATTTCCCCCAATGTTGGGCACCAAATCCCACAGTGCTCACCTGGGCCTCTGCTCATTCTCCTTGGGAGGCCTGGCAGGGGGCCCTTAGTTCCCTGAGTCCTGGGGGTTGCACAGTCCTTGGCTCTCCTCCACCTTATGGGAGCCCAGGGGTGGGGTTCTACAGCCCCATCCCAGTGCTTCCTGGGACACAGGATGTTGCTTGCCTTGTACACAAAACTCCAGAGTTCTTGCTTTTCTCCTGAGTGTGGAGATTTGGGAAAGTGAGTCAGCCCAAACCACAGGCAGATTTGAACATAGATTCAAAGCAGTGACTTACGTACTGTGAAGATGGGTTAGGGAGTAGGGAAGAACCATAGGGCTCACCAGGTGCCTGCTAGTGGAGATATTAAGGTGGTTTCCACACCCTGAGTTAATGAGAGGAATGCAGGAGAGACAGTTTCAGATCTAAGAAGGTACAAATTGACTGAATGAAATCATTTGGACACTAAACAGGCTGCAAGGACACTAACGAGGAAATGAGGTTCCTGCCCTGAAATTAAGGGACCAAAATGTCTGGTGAATATGACGCAAGCAGCTGTCACTTAAGAGGGAAAGGACCCATCAATTATGCACACAGAACATGCCATGTACAAACTCTACGTCTCTAGCACCTGCCACACCCAGACTCACAACAGCACCAAGACCCCACTCACCCTGGGATCCTCCTCCTCTTCTGGGGGAGTCCTGAAAACCACCGGAGGTCTTGGCTGCTTCTGCCCTTTCTGGGCCCTCAGGGGTTTGCAGGTCCTGACCTGTGGACAACCACCCTCCTTCTACCACAGCGTCCTGAGGCTTTGCCTCAGTTTTACTCAGCTATATATGTGAGGGACTACTGACAGGAAAAAAAAGAAAGCTTTTAAAAATCCCACAGAGAGAAAAACTCCTCATGCAAGTTCTACCCTAAGTGGGCAAGGATAGATCACATGATCACTCAAGAAAACCACATATCCAGCCCTGTGACAACTCTTCCTGAGACCAGCAATCCTGCTCCCCTGAAGAACAAGCCTCAGGGCTGGATTCTAACCTGACTTCCCACACTCAGGGAAGGGCTCTAACCTGAATGTCCACACCCCAGGGCAGGGCACCATACTGACTGCTAACCCCCAGGGGAGGATTCTAATCTCAATGCCCTCCCGAGGGCAGGGTTCAAACCTGACTTCCACCCCCAGGGCAGGGATCTAAGGTGAATGGCTACCCCCTGGACCCAAACCTGAAGATACTACTTATACCTAAGGCAGGACTCTAAGGTGAGACACCTGAGGTTCACCAGGTGAAATGGGATGTGTGATCTAAGAGACTGTGGTTACTGCTCTCCCCTGCACCTTACTAGGACAGAGAAAGACACTATTCCCCACCCTTATCATCATTGCTGCACAGGGTCACGTACCTCACATATCAGAAATGCAAAGACAACATGCTGTCTTCTGGGAAATTGAATTTCCCATCTGACAGAAGAGGAGGCACCTTCAAATGCAAATTCACTGAGACAAACATATTTTTACCTCTGCTAGGCTGAAAAATTCAAAGCTGGGGGGCTAATCTGCTATTTTAAATGAATAATTTTTCCTCCATTTTCTATTGTTAACTAGCTTCCAATAAATGTGAAATGAATGTATTTGAACTTTGGCCTAAATACTTAGTAACGGTGGGGGTCTCCCGGTTTCTACAATGCCTCACCCCCAGCTCCCACAGACAACAGTGTATCTATTGTACTATCCACCTGGTCATGGGAAGTTTGAGGTGCTTATATTGGGTCTATTAAGACTCACTGAGGAAGGGAAACGTGAATCCCCGCCATTCGGGCACTTAAATTGGCTTCCTGTCACCACTCATCCAGCCAATGGACTGAGCTCATATATATTAGAATCTCGTTTACAATAGAAAAAAGAGGACAGAGTTTCTTTTATAAAAACAATGAGCCTCTCAGCTGTGAAGTTTTCAGTCTAGTAGAGGGAAATACAAATGATTTTCACCAAAAAATGTATGTGGTAGAACTTAGGTATAGTTCAGACAGGACCCGGTTAAGTGCAACTCCAAGGGTGATCCTGAGAGTGCAGGATCACACCTGGCTCAGAGGCAGGGTGGCTCAGCTGAGTTAAGTCCACTGCATGGAGAAGCCCAGACAGGCATCCACCTGGGGCGAGGTGGCAGGATGGAGCCCCAGGCAGCTGTGGGAAATTCCTGCCGGTTCTATGGTGCCACCTGAGGAACCCGAAGTTCAGGGACCGTGTTCCAGGCCTTTGACCAGGGTTACCATGGGGGCAGGATAATCAACAGTAAATATAAGGTAAATGCAAAGGACACGGGGAGAGCAAATATATGCAGATGGTGAGATGAAGCCACTGCCCTTGAGCCCGCATCACTGACAATGGCACATGCCCACCTGGGTGACCATGGGTGGCGATATTCTTTGAAGTGCACGATGGTCCCGGGAATCAAAAAGAAAGTGCCTCAAAGGGGGGATTTGCATTTCCCTTCCTCAATGTGTCTTAATAGATGCAATACGAGTGCCTCCAACTAAACAGGACCAGGTGGCTTTTGGAAAAGATGGCAGGAAGAATCAATTGCCTTAGAGTGGGAGCAGCAGCCAAGCAAGAAAGTCCCAATGTGTCCCCTTCTATCCACGGGAACAGATTGGGACAGGCAGGGATAGGGAGCTCCCTGCATCCACCTGGGGAGCATTTACGCAGGACCAAGAACTTGAGTGGCAAGGAAAAGTGCAAAACTATCCAGTCTGAAAGGACAAATCGCAGGCTCCTGCACAGTGCATTTCCCTGCGCAGCTGCACAGAGAGACGACGAGGACGTCGGCGGAGACAGGGGACAGGCAAGGTCTGCGGGGAGGGTGGAGGTGCTGCTCGTCCGCAGACACCCAAGGTGCAGATGGCACCCAGGTTGGTGGGAGCGGATGATGGCAATGAGGCCGCTGAGCGCAGCGGGTTCCGTGCCATCCGACACTATGATCAGCCCTCCCCTCCACCGCCACTCTCATGTGCACACCTCCATCGACGGGCTATGCAGGAGGAGACAGCCAGCAGACCCCAGGGGCTCATTTTTCTTACAGGAGGTGCAGCATCCTAGCAGGAAGCTGGTAGGTCCCACACCGCGCACACCCTTGCAAAGTGTGAAGGAGAAAGCACAGGACGTCCCTAGTGGACCTACCTTCCTCCCTGAGGGTTATGCTAATGTGATTGATAGCTGGGTGTTCTCCTGAGACCTGCAGCCCGCCTAAAATCCCAAGAGTACCAGAACCTCCACCAGTATCCTGTCAGCTCTCCGAAGGTGCACCGCATTGGGTAGACCTGGTCCATGGACGACAGTTCTGAGAATCCGCTGGCGCACAAAGCGCCTAGCCAACCTCAGGTTGGTTTCCGTTCATTCTGGACCTTGGACTTGTCCCTCCAAGAAATGGGACACTAGCAACTAGGGATGGTTGGGCTTTAGGGAGTTGGGTAAGTGCTATTCATTTGCATGGTATACCTGGGTGAGAGGAGGACAAAAGGCATCTTCCCAATGCTAAGGGTTAGTCCAAGTGTCAATATGAAAGGTAGTGGACCCAGCACTGCGATCTTTGCAAGCTGGGGCTGAGCCATGGTAGAAACCGGGTGTCCTGGGCCCTAACTGACATGTTTGGACATAGTTCAAACACATTAGCCCTGGCTGCTGTAGCTCAGTGGATTCAGCCCAAGCTGCGAACTAAAAGGTCACTAGATCCATTCCCAGTGAGGACACCTGCCTGGGTTGCAGGCCAGGTCCCCGGGGCCGGGGGGGGGGGGTGCATTTTAGAGGCAACAACACATTGGTGTTTCTCTCCCTCTCTTTCTCCCTCCCTTCCCCTCTGTCTAAAATTCCATAAAATTCCTAAAAAAATACATTCATTTCTCATTTATTGGAAAGTTGTTAACAATAGAAAATGGGGGTCAAATTTGTTTATTTAAAATAACAGACTAGCCTGTCAACAGTGAAGTTTTCATTCTATCAGAGGAGAAAATATTTTTATCTCGGTGAATTTGCATTTGAAACTGCCTCCACTTCTGTGCAATGGGAAATTCATATTTCCCAGAAGACAGCATTGTCACTTTGCCTTTCTGGTATGTGAGGTACATTATCCAGTGTAGCAAAGATGATGGTTTAAGTCTGGGGAATACTGCCTTTCTCTGCCCTAGTAGGATTTGGGGGACAGTACTAACCAAGATCTCGTAGATAACTCATCCCATTTCACCAGGTGAGCCTCATATGTCTCACCTTAGAGTCCTGCCCTGGGAATAAGGACTCTTTTTTAGGGTCGGTTCCTGGGGTTTGGCAGTCAACTTAGAGACCTGCACTGGTGGTGGGCAGTTATGTTTGACCCCTTCCCTGCCAGAGTGCAGTCAGATTAGAGCTCTTCCCTGGGGATGGGTAGTCAGGTTGTAATCCTGCCCTTTGGGGTGGGAAGTTAGGTTATAGCCCTACCCTGGGTGTAGTCAGTCAGGTTTGAAAAGTGTCCTGGGGGTGGGTACTCAGTGGAGGAGGATCGGGGTCTAAGAAAGAGGCATCAAACCGATGGACATGTGGCTTTCCTGAGTGATCATGAGGTCTCTTCATGCCCACTTGGGGCAGAATCTGCAGGAGGAGATTTTCCCTCAGTGTGATTTTTAAAATCTTTATTTTTTTTTCCCCTCAGGAGGCCATCACATTTATAGCTAAGTAAAACTGAGCCAAAGCCACAAGACACTGTGGTAGATGGTGGGTCGTCACCCACAGGTTGGACCCCACCAACCCCTGAGGGCCCAGAAAGAAACAAAGAAGCCAAGGTCCTCGGTGGCTCTCAGGGCTCCCCCAGCAGAGGAGGAGGATATCAGTGTGAATAGTGCATTGGTGCTTTTGGGAGATTGGGGGTGGCAGGTGCTAGAGACACAGAGTTAGGACATGGCATGTTCTGTGCCCGTAATTGATGGGTCTTTTCCCTCTTAAGGGACAACTGTTTGGGTCATATTCACCAGACAGTTTGGTACCTTGGTTTCAGGGCAGCAACCTCATTTCCTCGTTAGTGTCCTTGCAGCCTGTTTGTGTCCAAATGATTTCATTTGTATTAAGAGTCCCAGCTTAGACCTGAAACTGTGTCTCCTGTGTTCCACTTACTACCTCATGCTATGGGAACATCTGTATATTTCCAATAGCAGGTACCTGGCGAGCTCTAGGCTCTGTTCTAGTCCCTAATCCATATTCAGTCTATAAGTCAATCCTCTTAATCCCTGTTCAAATCTGCCTGAGGTTTAGGCTGACTCACCATCCCAATTATCTCCCCTCAGGTGAAATGCAAGAACTGTGGGGCCTTTGGGCACAAGGCAAGCAACAACCAGTGTCCTATGAAGTGCTGGGATGGGGCCTTAGTGCCCCAGCCCCTGTGCTCCCTTAGATGAAGAAGATCCGGAGACTGCATTCGCCCAGATCTCCTGGAACCCAGGGTCCACAGCCAGGCCTTCCAGGGAGAAGGAGCAGATGTCCAGATGAGTACTGTGGGGGTTGGAGATCACCCTTTGGGAAAATCCTTGGGGCTGGAGTCCCTTATCTGCCAGGGTCTGCATTTCCAAGTCCAGGCTAGGATGGGGACAGGGAGAAGGAGACCCCTGTGCCCAGGATCACACTCAGGTGTTCATTGTCTCACTAGGGGATTCCTGGGACACCTAGGGTCAGTGGCAGGGTACGGTCCACCTGGGACCCCTAGAAGGACTGGCAGCATGACCATTGTGTAGAATAAAATTCATTTATGGACAATTCTAGAGGGGTCCTTGGAAAAGAGAAGGGGGGAAGGTATGAGGGGATGGAAGGGCCAGTGTGGCAAAGGCACCTACCATCAGTCTCTGACTCACATGGCAAGATGATCAGGTCCTGGGCCATAGAAAGTTTTGTCTCTACTGAGGACGAGGAGTGGAGTACCTTTCACTCACCATGTTTTGTCCTGCAGCCAGGAAGACCAGCAGAGACAGGCTCTGCTCCAGAGATTTCCAAGAAGACCCCTGTGAAGATTTTAGCCACCCTGAAAGGATCAGACAGAATCCTGTGGCTATGTGAGGGTGAGTGTCCCCAGTGTCTTGGCTCTTCTCCTCGGGGTCACCCCAACTCGCCTCAGTGCGTTCCTGTAGGAGGGAGTTTTGGGACTTCTTTTGGGACCTAGCTGGTTCCAGGGGGGTATTTTCCCATTTCACCTTCTGGGGTGTCACTGATTGTGTCTTACACTTGCATGTGGACAGACAGCGTGCTGTTGGAGGGTGAGGTCATGAGCTCACTAGATGTTTTCAGAAGTTGGGATACCTTAGGGGAGGATTGGCATGTTGAAAATGGGACCCCCGGACCCAAATTACCTCCCAAGGTCAATAGTTCTCAAACTGCCCCCAAACACTATGATTGTGTCCATTCCCTTAATGAGGGAAGCCCAGGGCTTGTTTCTCTTCACTTGCCAGAATTCTGCCTTTTGTATGCTGTCAGGATTGGTACAGTGGGGACTTTGTGACTTCTGTCACAGTGACCAGCTCTGAGGTCAGTGACCTTCTCATATGAACCCTGAATGTGGGCACAGCAATTTCTGTGCATGTCTCATTTTAAGATCTTCATCCTCCTACTTTGTTTCCTCCTATTTTGTCCTTGATGAAGAGGAAATTCTAATGTGTAATCTCTTGTTGTTTTGCATCCAGCACCCAACCCAGCCTATGCCTATCCATACGACACAGAGGAGATTTGTGGGAGACCCCAGTCTCATCAGTAGGTCCCCTGTCAGGTAACCTGACATGATATCCACACTGTCTCCCATCCACAGTACTGAAAGGATCACTTTACTACCATGGGTGCTAAGTAAGGGACAGGGAGTGCCTGTCACTGACAGCTATCACCTGCCAGACACAGGCTTTGTCCAGGGTCCTGCCTCCATGCCACATGGACCAGGTCATTCCCTCATCCTTCAGACCCAGGCGACAAAGCACTGGGACCTGAAGTCACCAAGTGTGGGACATGCTGCTGCTCACAGTTTTTGCCAGGACTCCAATGTCAGCCACAAGGCACCTCGCAAGAGGGCTGCACAGAACCCTGTGCAGACCTGCCAGAACCCCCAAAAGAAGCCCAGACTCAGCCCCTGCCCGACCCCTCTAAGACCATGCCAAGGGCAGACCTGAGGTGCTTCCATCCAGTCCTTCCTCCAGCAAGTGCTCCTGCATTCACACCTACACTGGCGCCTCAGGCTCCCAGGAAGACACATGTGCAGGGACAAAGTGTTGACATTTAGCCTCCTCCCAATGTACCTCACCTTAGCACTGTCAACACTTCCCTTGTGTCCCAGCACCCTACAGCTCCCCAGACACCCAGCCAGCCCATCAGAATGCTCTTGAGAAGGTTAAAGCGAGGCCAGTGGACATCCAAGCTCCCGACGACTCCCTTACTGCTGCCTGCTGAGGATCCTGCCCCTCCTACTCAGAACCTTCCCTCCCCATGGATGTAATAGGGACCCTCTGTCCGTGTCCCTTGGATTGTCTGGTATGAGGACTTGCAGGTCTTTTCCTCCTCCAAAGACAGCGATGAACATTGAGATGCCATGTCTGTGACACCTGTCCTTCATCCTGGGTACCTGGAGGTGACTGTTGAACCAGAGAGGGCAGTCACCAGGAGCAGCTGTTTCTGGGGAATCAACCCCCTGCTGTGCCCTGTGGACAACTAGTGGGAACCCAGATCCTGTTTGGGGACACACACGTGTAAATACTGCTCTTTTTAATCACATGGGTTAAGTAGTATTTCTAAAAGTATTTGTTTATTAAGGTCTGTCGGTTAGGTGGTATTACTCACAGTATTTTTAGTAAGTTAAGCTAATTTGATAAATTTAAATTGATGCATAGGAAATTCAGTCAGTGTGGAATAGTCACTTTTAAGTTGCACTGTAAGTAGGAACCCAGGTAATGAACTTATGCGAGGTTTGCATTTGTCCTACTTTGGGGACTCTGGGCACAGGCCTGGGTACAGCACTGCAGGTTTGAAACAATGCCTGCTTGAGGGGAGACTGTCCAGTATGTGGGAATATTCAGTGGAAAGCAGGATGGGGCCCCTTCTGCTGACTTTGTACCTCTGTTTATGAAATGTCCTAGTAAAGTTGTATTTACATCTTTTCTTTTTAATAAAATTCTGTCAAATATATGTTGCACTTGGTCTTCGTTTTTGAGCATTTCTGGTCATTTTAAAAGCAGTGGTATTTCCCCAAAAGTCATTTCACTGAGAAGCAAAGTGAATCTGTTAGGACAGATTGCCTCTCAGGCATGCAGAACCTCAGGCTTACCAAGCAGGAGAGAATCAGTAGGCGAATATTCAAGACATGCTCTCATGAGTCTGACTTAGCTTTAAATTCTGTTTGCTTGTATACAGGCTGGGTGTGCTTTTGGCCCTCATTGGGCTCAGTTGGTCAGTTTTCATAGACATTCATTCTTGGCTTTCACTCTAAATAATTCTAAGGTTCTGTGTCTGTCAGAGGAAGAGTCGCTGGTAATCTCAAAGCTCCCACGATGGTGGTAGTGGGCAGCCATATTTGAGAACCACTAGAGGTGAGGGACAAATTATCTCCTGAGTCAGCCTCCCTCCATTCTCTACTTCAGAACTAGTTCAGACTAGGTCAAGGTCAACCCTATCGCTCTGTAGAGATGATTTCCTTAAAAAGAACACATGACTGTTCCTTTCTTCTGCCCTCCAGTAAGCAATTCCTGGTGTAATCCTAGGATGGTGAGTTCCCTTCATAGTTCATTGGGTGCATTGTTGTGCACTGAGCAGACTCTGCACAATCATTTACTCCTCTGCAGAATGTAGTGATGATCAGTCTTAGAATTCTCATCATTTATGTCACTGTGATTGTCCCTTTAACCTAGGTTACTATCTCCCATGATGTCAATCATCATCCTTTTGCTCATGGGAAATTGTGGTGTGTGTAGTCACACAGCACAATATCCTGTCTCTCTATGCTTGCAGGGTGTCAATGTCATTCCAGACAAAATACACATAGCAGGTCCTGGAGATACATTGTTCATCATGATGTCCTTCCCAGGGTTTCCCAGGGTTGAGTTTCTGAATTTCCCAGGTCCCTTTTTTGACAGGGACTCTCAGGCTTGATGAGGAGACTTGAGTAGCAGGTTCTCTCCTTGTCTCAGCAAAGGGAAACACTCTTCGATCTCCATGAGAGACACATACACACCTGTAAGCCATAGAGTGAAATCCCTGGGACAACCTATCCAATCCACATTTGGTGGTTCTCATTCTGGTTCTCATTGTCAGTGAACTTGTGGAACTGTGTGGAGCAGCAGAATGGCAGAATCCAGGTTACTGCAGGACTCACAGGACATGCGCAGAAATGCTACATGTCTTTGGAGCTGTGTTCCATGTGTTGCCAAGGAAACTCCTCTGCATTCAGTATTTGTGGTGCCACAAAAAAGATTTTTCTTTTAATAGGTTAATCACTGAATGTGAAACAGGAATTCAAAGGCAAATACGTTGTCAGAAGAGGGATGGCTGCTGTGACATTGAATACCTTTCCTTTGAAGTAAAGATTGTCTTCAGAGCTGAACTGATACCATTTTGATGCAAAAAGAGGATGAAAAATTAAACACTACAAACCTCAGCGACAAAAATGAAAAAGGTGGGGAGACTCTGGCAGCTGTGACCTCAGTGCACCGAACCTCTCTGGATATTTCCTCTTTCACCTCCACATCCTGGATACTCAGAAGCTGTCTGTTCAGTTCTCAAGGCTACAGGGAAATGCCATCACCAGGCTGTGAGCTTCTAGAGAGAAGGCACTCAATCTAGTCACCTGGGCACCCACAGTGCCTGGTGTGGACCCTATTGAGAAATTGAGATAGTGAGTTAACAGGTTAAATAGATAGATTGGAAAGGTCGAACTATGACCCACTTGAACTGAGCTGTAAAGTTATAGTCCTGGCTTCAAACCCGTGTGTGAGTTTGGGACTTCTCTTCTAAGAGTCTGGCACTTGTAATTCAGAGAGACTGTACAGCAGAGAAAATGAACCATCCATCTTCTGGACACTCACTGTGGCCACCTCAGAATCACCCCTGTCACATAGTCCTTCTCTTCTCCTTCATCAACAGGAATGAATCACTTAGAATGCCTCACATTCCCTGTCTGATCTAGAATTCCAAGTTCCACAAAGAAACCTGACCATGCCAAAACTCAAGCTGGCCATAGATGGAGTAGCATCTTCCCTCTGGCCACTTGCAGTAAGAACTGTAAGATGAGGCCTTTCAGTGACCCTGGAGATTACTGCACTTCACACCCTATTACGGATGAGGAGACCCAGGCTCAGGGACACCCTACAGTCACTGGCTCACCTGCATCTGTGTGATTTTTATCTGTGTGCATTCATGAAAGAGTGTGCTAGACATGGACAGAGAACAAAGGCCAATTCAAAACAAAACAAGACCCTGGACACCTCTCCGAAGCCCTCCTGTGATCCTGTGACATTTTGCTCAATGGAAACAGCAAACTGAGGCTTGCTTTTGCCCTGATTTGCCTCAATTTGGAGTCCACCTTTGAGGCAGAGCAAAATATCTTTCATAGGCCATTTTCATTATAGAAGGTCTATAATCACCCTTCAGGACCGTGAAGAACCACTCAACTCTGCTCTAGAGAATTTCCTTACCTAGTCAAATAGGCTTGCTTCCCATAAACACGCAAATAAGAAACAAAAACTAAAGACAAATTCCTGGTAGAACACAGTTTGTACAATGTTTTAACATAAATAAAAATGTTTGTAAAAATGTTCTGATTGCTATCTATCTTCATGGTGCTGAATACGTTTTTCTGAAAGTTATGCAAAAGGAAACGAGTAGGTGAAGTATCTACTGCAATCAGAGCAGTAGCCCAGGTTCTGTGCATTTGCCAAAAATTCATTGTCAATGGACTTGAGCAAAATAAACTGCCTTCGAGAATCAAAATGTATTTAAGCTTTTTCCCTTTCCTTTTTCTTCCTTCCTTTGTCTTTCATTCCAAATGACTTGGAATGTCCTATTCATTTTCTGACCCCACTGTTTTTGTACCCTATTCACTTCACAGCCTATAGAAATGGCTTCTGCCTCCATTACGCTCCTGGAATGTATCTCATTAAAGTGACCATGGACCTCTTAGACATGCCTCCATCACTGGTCTCTTCCTGACAATTCCAGGACCAACCCCAGTGATCAGAGGAGAGTATTGGCCCTCTTGGCTCTTTCTGAAAAGTGTGACAGGCAATCCTTCTCATTCATTTTCTCCCTCTTTTGCCCTCTAGGACCTAAGCCTCCTAGATACCTTTCTTTCTCTTCACTCATTCTCAGATTCCAAAGTTCCCACTTTCCACTCTTGTGGTTAAACGCCCTTCCCTCCAAGTGTCACAACTACCAATTTTCCAGCCTTCGAGGTTCCAAGCCCTCTTCTGTTTTCCACTCTGCGACCTTGCGTGGAAACGCGCACACTGCATTTACAAGAGCTCCTGGTCAGTTTAGCTTCCTCTTGATGCCTTGAACGCCTGGCAGCAGCAGTAGGGTGGAAATAAAGATGAAGAGGGTGGGCACCTGTTCACACATCCGGATTTGGAGGGCTGTGCTGTGATGGCAGCAAGGCTTGGCACCAGGCTTCAGCTTACTGTGCATTCACAGTGGACTCCTGAGCATGCTCAAAGTAATGGGCACCACCCAGGCTCTATTACCTTGGTAATAGGAAGACCAGACAATTGCTGACCTGCTTTGCTCGGCACCCTGGCTGCCCATGCCCCTACTAGTCCAGTTTTCCTCCTCCTCCAAACTGTGACCCCTGGCTTCAGGGACTTCCCGCAGCATCTAATGCCCTGACACAAAGCACAGCTTCCCTAGAATCTTAAGGGTCATTCCTTGGGTGCACTCAATTCAGAGATCTGAGCTCCAAACTCACAGGTCCAACCTGGAGATGCATACCCCTAACTGCACTGATCTGAGCAGAAGCCCCACAACACATCCTTCCTCTCCCCCTCCTCCAGGCCCAGAGTAGGATGACTGAGTGCCATGATCATTCAACCCTGTACCCTTTCAGCCTTCTCCTTCAGTGTAACCAATTCCCCTATGTTCCCAGTTCCCAGTGATGTTTCTGAGAACCTGGAGCCAGCTGGTCTGATGAAAATTCAACAATGACTTCTAACTCCCACTTCTCAATGAACTTTATTAGGTTAGTGGTCTTCTCCATGTGGATTTCTAAAAGGCAATTCCAAGGCTATTTGCCTTGATTGCAATCATCCCTTTCTCAATCTGATCTGCATTTAACGTTGGTCAATATTGTTATCATTTAGTCAGACACTCAGGTTAAACATGATTCACTCCTTAGTGAATAATTCCCTCATAAATCACAAAATTCACTAATTACATAAACCTACAAGAGCTATTCATGAATACTCACAAACTGTGTTGTAATTTTTTTCCTCCCCTCTCTGTCCTCACTGACATTGACCAAATTCAGGTCCTCATCATCTTCAGCCCCCACTGTTAATTGCTTGGTTACACTAGTCAGTCCTCATTGCCATTACCCTCCTTAGATGGTTTACTTCCAATTTTGGCATTGGACATTACAAGGAATAAGGAATAGTTCCACCCTTTCCTGTTATAGATGTGTGCATGCATGAACACCTGCATCCCCCCTTTATACACACACAAACACACAGCCCATGTAAGTTGCTCAACCATGAAGTCTAAGGTTCACACTCAGATGCGTAAGAACACTTGGGACACTAAAACATCAGAGCTAGAAACAGCCTTAGAGATCATCTAAGCCCATGTTACCACAACTAAATGGAGTATACCTACATAGAATATTTCTAAAACTCAGTGCTCTGAGATCCACACTAACACTCTCCTGTTGGACACTCTTTAATCTAAAAATCTGACATTTTAAAGTGGTGTATACAGCAGTGTTTGAGCACTATTGATCCCTAAACAAAGGAACATCTGAGACTCAAAGGTGACCCGCACCTCAGGTGAGGAACAGAGAAGGACATTTAGAACTCCCAACCAGCACTTGTGTCTTTTGGGTCGAGTGTGGTGCCACCGTCTCCCACATGTCCACTTTGAAAAGGACACAGTGAGAGGACAGGGACAACATGGTTCACTTCTTCCTCCACTCCATGAACAGAAGCTTAGTCTTTAGTTGGGAGACAGATACTTATCCAGCAAACTGAAAAACAGTGTGATAAGATTTGCAACCTGATCTAGAGCTGCGGAACTCAGAACAGGCATGGGGGCCATGGATTTGAC
>PVKU01010556.1:0-51069 GCA_004027475.1 Anoura caudifer | reverse complement strand
GGGAAGGCACCACTGCTGCGGCTTTGGCCTGGGCTAGGGCACGGAGCCGGGCAGTGAGGGGTGGGCTTAAAGTGGGGTTGAGGCTGGCAGGCCTCGCTCGGACAGGCTGAGGCTGGAGAGTGACCCTGTGCTGTCTCCGAGCCCTGTTGCGGGAGGGGCAGCGATTTTTGGAGCCAGTTGAAAAACATGCGCAGGGACCCCCAGAGAAGTCTCAGGGGCAGTGACGTGGCTGGCTGGAGCCGGGCTGGAAGCAGGCCTGGCCGCCCTGCCTGCTCCCCCGGCTGCCTCCATCTCCCCACGCTGCAGGGAGACCGAGACCGCCCGGGCAGAGCCGCCCCCGCGGGCAGAGCCGCCCCCGCGCCCAGGCGGTGCCCAGCGCGTTATGTAACAGGCTCGGGCTGATGCAATCGGCAGGGGGCCTCTCCCTCCGCCTCCTGCCACCTCCCCACATCCCTGTCCCCTCCGCAGGGCGGTCCCCCAGCCCGGCACGCGGTCACTGGCGGAGCAGCAGCACAGACAGAGAGATGCCCAGTTCTAGAAGGAAGCCCGTGAGGCGTGGTGGGCTGCACCCGCCCTGCCTGAGGAGGAGGGGCACATGCTAGCCCTAACCCACGCCCAGAACAAGCCTCAGCGGACAGGGCCCCAAGCGCTCGGCTCACAGGCAGCCCCGTTCTCCAGTCCTGAAGACCTCCGGGCCCAGGCCCATTTGCCGGATGGAACCCCTCCTCCTCCAAGAACATTCCGGGGCTAGCGCACAAGGATGGGAACCCCTCCCTGCTCACCCCCATCCCTGACAGGCTCTTCCTCCGCCCTCACAGCTTCTGGTGGCCCTGAGGACACCCCAGAGCTGACCGAGGCGACCTGCCCCCCCCCACCCCCATGGTTCCCACTCAGCCTGTCTTCACTTCAGCTCCAGCCCCACCTCCCTCCTCTGTGGGGGCCCTGAGCTTTCTGAAGCCAGACCTGGGGAGGCGTCCAAGCACCCCTTCCCCGTGCCCACCGCCCCTCCGGAGCCCGGGCCCTGAGGCACTCCTCAGGGCACACAGCCAGCAGTAAGGGGGGGTCCCGCTCGGCCAGGGTGAGGGTCCCAAGGAGAAGAGGCCTCAGGACTCCTTGTCCTGCTGGCTCCTGGTGGCCGCACAGCCCTCCGGCCCGCCCGGCACCACCCTCCTGCACCAGCCCTGCCTCTCCAGCCCAGGGCTCCAGCGACCCAAGCCAGGTGATAATCAGGACCCATCAGCCTTGTTACCTCTCCTACCTGCTGGGCCCCCAGGTCAGAGCAGGCCTGGGGCAGGGGCGAAGGCAAGGCGGGGGACCCTTGGGGAAGGAGTGTGCCAGGGCACAGAGAGGTCCTGCTTCTCCCTAAGTTACCCCCAGCCCCTCACCACCTCGCTGCGCAGGCCTGGGCTGAGCCCAGAGGGCCCCCTCCGCCAGGCAGGCCGCAGCCCCAGGGAGCTGAGCAGGCCCTTCCCCATGGCCACGGTCACCACCATGTACCAGTGGGCGTTCCGCAGTCCCCCTGTGCCGATAGCCTGTGCGCATTCACATTCATCGCATGGCGACCTGGGAGGTGGCTGGCACTACTATTGCCCCCGTGTGCAGGTGGGGAAACTGAGGCTTGCAGGATCTCCTCCTCCCTAGCTCACATCTCAGTTTCACAGCTGGCCAGGGACGGAGCCAGATGGGCCCCAGGCCAGGCCCCTCCCCCCAGGCCAAGCCACGCCCCCTCTGCTCAGGACACACGCAGCATGGTCTATGAACCCAGTTTGGGGCTGGGCCCTGGGGACACTGAGGTGACTCAGGCCTCCCCCCCCAGACACAGGGTCCCTCGGGGGCATTGGAGCTAGTCCACGGGTCCCATGCTCACCCCTCTGCCCCTCCTGGGAGCAGGGGCATCAGCAGAGCCTGTACAGAGGCACAAATGCGCCCCCCGGCCCCCCAGGAGCTCTGCAAAGAGAAAGGCAGGGTCATGGAGAGGAAGTCAGGCTGTCTGATCTGGGGGGTCGAGGGTTTGGGGTGGCAAAGCCAGGGGTCGGGCCAAGAGCTCCATGACCAAGGTCTAGGAAAGCCAACCAATCAGCCAGCTACAAGGACCCGGCTCAGCACCCACCATCCTCCCTGGGCCTGGGGAGAGGAGCTCCTTACACTCCCCACCCCAACCCAGCACCAAACTGGGCACAAGGCCACCTGGAGACCAGAAGGAGGGAGGGACAGGGGAGGGGCGCTGACTTCAACCCACAACCCCTCCCCAGCAGGGTCACCTGGCTGCGCCCACTTCTTCCTCCTTAACATGGGATGATCACCGCCCTTCTCACGGGGGTGGATCATTTGAAACTGGACGTGAAAGTGCCAGTGCAGGCCCAACAGGTGCCCAGGAAGGGCAGGCAGAGTCCAGGGAGGCCCCGACACGGTCAGGACCGCAGGGAGCAATGGGGTGGGTGGCAGAGGCTGGAGGGCCTTGGGTTCAGGCACTGCAGGGCCCCGGGTGCTCAGGGCCACCCTAGGGCTGACCAAGACTAAGGTTCCCATCAGTCCTTGGAGCACCCACCACGTCACAGGCCCTCTGCTGATAATGGGGGCAGGGCAGTCCTCCTGCCCGGGAGAGGATTAATAATTTATTTATGACATTTAACAAAACCCAGACATCACCTCCCCGCGTCTCATCAAAGAGCATCAGGCCGGAGCACTCTGGGCAGGCAGGCGGGGGTGGGGCAGGGGATGAGGCGAGTCTTTTCCCCTAGGAGACTGGGGAAGGTGGGATGATGGTCGGGGTGGGGGGCCCAGAGCGGGCAGGGAGGAGGAGGGAAGAGAGGAGAGGGGGGAGGAGACGGATGATACACCAGGAAGGCCAGGGAGACACAGGGACAAAAGGGAAAGAGAGGGACAGCCAATGACTCAGGGAAGATGGACTGGCACATCCGGAGACAGGAAGGGCTAGACGTGGGGACAGGGCGAGAGAAAGAGACGGGGAGAGGCGAATACGGACAGGACCGGAGAGGGAGGGTAGAGAGTCTCAAGAGTTTCACCTGCCAAAGCCCCCAGAAGTGTGGCACCGCCCGTGCCGAGTGAGGGCCTCGCTCAGAGAAGACGCGCGAGACGTCGGCGCTGCGTGCGCAGAGAGACGGCTGCGCAGTGGGCGAGACGCACACAAAGGGGCGGTCCGAGTGGGTGGGACGCACGGCCGAAGGGGCGGTGGGTGGGCGGACAGGGAGTAGGGTGCCCGAGTGGCTGGCGAGTGGATGGGTCCTTGGTTGGTTTTATGTCTGCCTGGGTAGACGTTTGGGTGGGAGGCGGGGTACATGGGTGGGAGATCGAATGAACCAAGGAGATGACAGATCAGCTTCCGATCAGTTCAGAATAAGGTAAATACCCCACAAGCCACTGGGCAAATGGTGCTGATCTCTTTGCCCGCCCTCCTCACAGCGAAGAGTTTTAACACCATCAGTCTCGCTGGGACACCCCCCCAAACCCACTTCTCCCCTCCCCCAGTGAGGGGAGGGGAAAGCTGAGAAGCCGTGACCCTGAGAATCAGGGGTCTCTTGCACCCCACCCCCACCCCGGCCCGGGGCCCCTCAGCTCCAGGAAGCCTGAGGGGCTCACCCTGCTGGGTCCAGTCCGGTGGGTGTGGGGGACTTAGGCCATTCAAGGGTCTCTGCGACCAGAGTGGCCATGCTGCCTAGTCAGAGGAGACGTTTGCTGGACTCACCACCTCTGGGAACCCCCCAATCACCCCCAGCCCACCCCCCACCCCACCCTCTGGCTGAGTGGGGAAGGGCCGGGTCAACCAGGCAGGGAACTGCTGAGGAAAAGGCCCAGGCGCCAAGCCCCCCCTCCTCCCTCCAGCCCCACCAAGGGGCCCCCACCCCAGCCCTCCTCCAGCCCAGGCTCCTCCGTCCCCGTCCCCCCCCCCCCCCCGCTTACTGGGTGGGGGCGCAATTCTCGGAAGCATTTCCTTGGGAAGGCAGGTCAGCTGCCCCCTCGGATGGTGCTAATTGTAACACTCACAGTTTATGGGACACCTGTTGTGTGCTGGGCACTGTGACCTAAGGGTTCCAAGGGCACTGTCTCACCAGTCCTCATAACAACCCTCTGTGAGGTAGCTGGCATGTGTCCCCATTCCACAGTGGGGACACCGAGGCACGGGGAGGGGCAGCGGAGCAGTAGGTCCATCTGACTCCTTGCACTCACCCTGCTTGGCCCCCCAGAACCCCTAGAGGATCAAGCAGCTGCCGGCCCCGGTCCCTGAGCGGCGCCCCAGCCACCAGCACCCCACCCCGAGAGGCAGGCTCACCCACCTGCCTTTAAGCCACAGAGCTGGTTGGGCAAAGCCCGGCGCGGGACACCAGAATTCTGCGCAGGGGGAGGTAGACGACAGGCCGGGGGTAAAGCAAGTGGATTTGACAAGGGACAGATCCAAACGCTGCAGATTCACAACCAGAGTGACAGCCCCCAACTCCCTAGCGCCTCCTGCCGCAAACCGAGGGGTTTGGGAACCCAGTGGCCGCAGGTCCAGGCGGATCATGGCCCGGATTCAGGCCGAGGAGCCGTAAGGGAGGGCACGGGGGTCAGCTGGGGTCACCTCAGGAGAGACCACGGCCTGGGCTGAGGCTGTCGTAGAGTCTGGGGGCCAAGGGTGGCCTGGGACTCCCGGCCCTCAGGACTGAGACCACAACCACCTCCTGCCACCCACGGGGCCAGGCTCCAGGCCGAGCTGGTGCCCAAGGGAGCCCCCCTCCAGGGGCAGCCCGACCACCCCGAAGGCAGCTGGCGATAAAATTCCAGGGATGAGAAGGTGCAGCCAAGAAAAGAGAGCGTGAAACCAGGTCTGGGAGGCATGGGGTGGGGCCCCACCGGAGCCCGGAGGTCTAGCGGGGCCTCAGGGTGGGACGCTGAGGTGGACCAGATTGACAGGAAGAGGCAGCGGGGAGCAGGTCAGGCAGGGGTCACAGCCGTGCTGGGGCGGGAGGATGGAGCTGGGGGCCCAGCAGCAGCGAGGAGCCCAGGGTGGCTGCAGCACGTGCACTGGGCCTGAGGGGAGAGGGGCGTGGGACAAGCCGTGGGCTCCGGGGTCCCCGGTGTGTCATTGCGGTGACCCTGGCTGCTGAACGGAGGGTGGCCAGTGCAGACTTGTTAGGAGGCTCGGGAGTGGATCAGCAGGAAGGGGCAGTGGCTTGAGCCAGGGACACGGAGAGGCACCGAGAGCTCGGGGAGGCCCAGGACATGCTTGGGACGTGGCACATGGGGTTTTGCTAGTGACGGGGCTGCGGTGCCCAGGCCACAGGGGCTGACACGGGACCTCTCCTCTGCAGGGCCTCAGGGGACAACGTCCCCCACCCCTGGAACTGTGGTGCCAGCAGGCGGGAGAGGGGGACTAGGTGGTGGGCAGGCGACCGACTGAGCCCTATCGGCTCTGGCCCAGTCGGAGTGAGTTGGCGTCCACCAGGCTGAGGGCAGCTCCAGGGCTGCTCCGCTCCCCATGCTGGGCACCCTGACGCAGCCAGGGAAAGGCAGAGTCTTCGGGACAAGGGACAGAAAACCCCGACGGGGGTCAGTGAAGTCCCAGGAAGGAGCCTGGTCAGGTGGGTCCAGCTGCCCACTGACCCCATCGGCGCCACAAAGGGCCACGCCCAGAGCACCACCGAGCACCATGGTCGAGGGCTGGCCAAGGAGCCCGCCTCCTGGGCCGGAAGCAGTTGAGGTTTCCAGCCTGCGCTAGGCCTCTGTGCTCCTCCAGGAAATGGGCCTGTGTCCCTGGACCTGGCGCGCAACATCGATTGTCCCCACGACCCCGCCCCTGCAGGCCACCACGCCCCACTGCTCTCCACCCGGCAGGGCTTGGCAAAGTTGGCCAGACTATCTGCACGGTGGGGCGAGGCCAGGCTCCCCTGGCAGGGACCCAGCCACTACGAGGACCTGAGCAAACAGGTGGGGAGGCAGGAGGCCCCCCCAGTGGGCGTGGCCACCGATGGGAATCCCTCAGCGGGAGGACACAGAGCAGCCTGGGCAGTGCTGCCAGCTGGGCGCCCTCCCCTCCCCTCCCGCACACAGGAGTTGGGGACTCATTTGAGGAACATTCCATCCCCGGGGAAAGGCGCTCCTGCAGCCGGCGGCACGCTGCTGCCCCAGGGAGAGCCCCTGGGCCTCCCACAGGTCCCTCCGGAGCCAGAGGTTAAGAAGTCTGAGAGTGCCCCAGCAGGGGGAGAGGGGGGCTGGTTGGCAGGGGGAGGCCCTCCCGCGCTGTGCCAGGAGGGGAACTGTCCCAAACAAATGGTGAGCAGTTAACTAAAGAATAGTCACGCAAGGTTGCCCCTGACGTACCAGCCATGTTTATCCTGAATTCTGGGGAGGGATGGCAAGGGCAGGGTGGCCCGGGAGGCAGGCCCATAGCCAGGGCAGGGTGGGCTGCACTGCCGCTGCCTAGTGAGCACCGGCAAGACAGTGGCGAGGGTAAGGCACACCAGGACAACGCTGGGGCTCCAGCAAAGTGCCTGAGAGCTGTGGTCACCCCGCGGCTGGGGAAGGGGAGCAGGAGTTCGAACCCACTCCCCCAGCCCACGAGGGCCCTGAAGGAAGCCGCTCCACCCAGGGTGCTCACAAGGTCCTCAAGCACCGCTGTCTGAGCCACACTCCTGGCCGCACCCAGCCTGCCCTGGGGGTGAGACTGGCCGGCCCCCGGGAGGCCAGAGGCGCACAGGGGGAGACCGAGGGTTGAGCTGCTCCAAGAGCCAAGCACCATTCCCGCCCCCTTCAAGGGCACGCGGGCTGACCCCAGCAGTGCCGCGCCCCCTCCCTGCCCCAGGTGCTCAGCAAGACCCCTCCCGACCGCTCTCCCCGCCAACCCTCCATCTGCACCCGGCCCCGGTGGTCCAGAATCGCACCCGCCCTTGGCCGCCGGCGCACCGCGCCCCGGCGCTCGCCCAACCCCGCGCCCTTGGCCGCGCGGCGCCAGCAGGGCGGGAGCGCAGACCGGAGCCCCAGCACCCCCACCAGCACGCTGCCAGCCCCGCCCGCGCAGCCCAGCCTCGCCAGTCTCCGAGCCCCTGGCTTCCCCGGCCCCAGTTGCAGCCGGCGCCCCGCTCACCTGACATCTCGTCCTCGTTCTCCATCTCGTCCGCAAACAGCCGCGGCAGCTCCTCCTCGGTGCCCAGCGGGCCCCGCATGCCCGGCGTGGGGGGGAGGGGAGGTGGGCGCCCCCCCTCCCGCCGGGCGCGGTGCCAGCCTTAACCCGTGCGCTGCCGGACTGGTGCGCACGGCGGGCGAGGCGGCCTCGGCAAGAAGATGGCGGCCGCCTGCCCCCCCACACCCCCAAACCTCCACCCCCCCGTCTCGACCCCTTCTTCTAGGCCTTCTTCGCTCGGCTCCCGAAAAGCCCGGGCTGCTCCGCCCCTCGCGCCCTGCAGCCAGAGTCTGCAGCCGGCCGAGGGTGGCGATGGCAGCGCCCGCGGCACGGCTGCACGATGGGGGGGCGGCACACATGCCCGGATTGTGACGTCCAGTCTGGTTGCTGTGGCAACCCCATCCCATCGTTCCGGCAGCGCGACTAGTTAACAGCAGAGAACAAGTTGGGGGACTAGTCCTGAGCTGCTGGGTGCAGGGTCGGAAGGGAGTGCTCCGGCAGGGGGAGCCGTCGAGGTGCCCGCGCGCCCAGGGACCCGACGGGCAAATGGGCAGCTGGGTCTTTGGCGAGCAGGCCCAGTGGGAGGCTGGGAAACGCCGCCCGCGCGCACCGAGCAGGGCCCGCCGCCGCCCTCCCACCCCGCCTGGGATGCGCCGGACCCCGATTCCCAAGGCGGCAAGGGCAGGGTCCCCGGAGCGGTGCGCAGCGAGCCCGCGCATCCCGCTCACTTGCACAGGCACCTTTGCCCCTCCCCACGGGACTCCGGCCCCACATGCTTCTAACCACTCTTCGGGAGCGGCTTGGAAGAAATCTGCCCCGCACTTGGGGAAGGGCCACGCCCCCGTTGACCGCGGATCCGACTCCTCCAGAAAACTCCGTGCAGGCCGGCTCCTCCCTCACGCCATCCCACCCCTCTCCCACGACCCACGTGCCGTCTTCCAAAACGCCCCTGCACGCTGGCCCCAGAACCGTGGGGGTGGGCGGCTCGGCATTCTCTGGGCCCCAAACTCGCTCTCAGCAGCGACACGTGTGCGGAGTGGGAAGGAAGCCACAGCCCTGGGCTGTGAAAGGTGAAGGTAGGGGCCAAAGCCCTGGGGAGCAAGGCTGGAATGTTAAACGAGCGCCCCCAAGCCAGTCACCGCTGCGGGCGTCTGCGGGCGACTCTAAGAAGGCGCAGGTTTCCGTGGCCGGCTCCCTAACCTAGAATGGGCACCCTCACCTCACAGCCTCGGCCAAAAACACCTGGGGGAACCCACAGGAGCCCCATGTCGCAGTCAGGAACCTACGGGGGTCTGCCTGACTTGGGAAGTCAAAAGAAGGGGGCAAGGCCTCCTCTGAAGCACCTGCACCCCATCTGGGCCACACTGACTCGCCAGGAAGGCACTCCCTTCCCGGGGCTTTTGGGGAACCAGGAGAGTTGTGCCTGCCCAGCGCAAGACCTCTTTGGGGGGGTGGCCACAACCCAAGCTATGGTGAGCCTAAACCGTGCCCAAGCTGTGACCCGAAGGCGACGGATGCCGTGGAAAGATGTGTAGCTAATTTTCCCTCTCCCTTCCCATCCAAATTAATTGCCAGCAAGCCCCAAGCAAAGGCTTTTCTTCATTCATTCCTGGACGAGGGCAGGTCCACGTAGCCTCCTGGATCGCAGAGCCGGGTGCTGCAAATCTCTTCGTCTCCCCGGTGGCTTTGACACCAGCGTAGAGAAACGAAGGCGCGCAGGGCAGGCAGCCCGTGAGAGCAAAGGGACAGACAGCAGGGAGGTGGGCTAGGAAAGCCGAGGGCTTCTGGTGGTCCAAGGCCGCCTTCCACATCACTGGGCACCTGGCTGAGGGGCCCCAAACCGCTGATGTGCTCCCAGGCGTGCATTTTCCGAGGAAGCTGCCTCACTCTGTGGACCTGGTACCCATCCAGGAAAAAACCCTCTGTGCCACGAAATGTGCCCACCGCTCAGTTACCAGCCCCCCAACCGCTCCCAGCGTGCAGGATGATGAGCTCAGGACACTTCCACGGATTCCTGGTCCCACCTTAGAGAAACTCACACTATTTCCCGTCAGCAGAAAGCCGCCCCCCGACACACACACACACACCATTAATCTTGGCTCTGATTCCCAAGACCAGGCTTCGTTCAAGAAAGAACAGTTCCAACCACTTCATTTGGCAATTTGGCAAGTCAGCGTTGCCAACTTGTCACTCTGGATCCTCTCCCCACCCTGTTATGGCCCAGGGCTACAGCCACGTGACTATTGTTACTTAATGACCTAAAGCAAAACAGCAAAACAAAACATGGAGTGGCGGGAACAGACGGATTTTTAACTAGAAATATCCTGTAAAATTTAAAGGAGAACTCTTCTTATTGCCAAGTCCTGCGAGGACAGCTCCTCGGCACCATCTCCCATCACGGCCACCTGATGGCCCCCACGGGACACCCGGCCAGCTGTGCAGCTCTCGGCTCTGACTTGGCCTCAAGAGCAGGTGAGCCCACCTTGCTGGCGGGGTGCCGGTGTCCGCTGAAGTGGGTGGCACCCCGTGTACCAAGGCTTCACTTGCCCTTGAAGCCCTTCAAAGGAAAGACTTGTCCCACCAGAACCAAAGCCCTTGGGGGAGCTGGGGGGTGGGGACAGACTTAGGAAGGCAGACTGAGGCCTTGACCCTGAACCTGGGAAAGTGCTTGTACTGTTTCAACTTGGCGTGAGGTAGCCTAAAAAAAAGGAATGTGGGTTCTCGGCTCCTCCCAAAGGTAGGGAGCGGTCTGGATTACAGACTCTCAGGTCCTCCCTAAGCACCATGGGGGCGGCACCCAGAAGAAGGCCCTCCGGCTGCTTCCCTCAGCAGGTCTCCTTGCTGGATGGCAACCTCCCCAGGCCCAGCCTCTTCCTTACCTTCCAGAAGGCACCGCAGCGGCCAATCACACCTCCAGCAGGCACCCCCTCCCCAGGCTCTCCCCAAGGTGGCTTCTGCCCCCCAGCCAGCCCTGAGTTCTGCCCAGGGTTACCAAGGGGTGCTGCTGAATGCGTGCATGTGCCCCCCCGCCCCCAGCTAGGCCTCCAATACTTGATAAGCTTGGGGTGGAGTGGAGAGAGGTGGTTACAGGAAGGACCACAGCAGCAAGAGGAAGGGAAAGCAAAAGTGGAAGTGGGCCCCCCAAGCCAACTTCCGGGCTCTCCTGAGGGTCTCAGTGACTCGACCAGGGACCATGACAGCCTCCCGGGGGCCTTGCTCACTCTCCAAGAAATCAAGCACCCCCCTAAAAAGGCTGAGATCCGAACACCCCTATTCTGCAGTTTTGACAACTGTCGTAAACCATATTGGATGGGAGCATACCCCCTGCTTGCCCCCCATGCTGTCTGTCGGACCCCTCTGAGCTGGGTCCCCCTGGAGGGCTCCGAGGGCTCCACGGAGGCGAGGCAAGCTCGGTCACGACAGGAACAGCCAAGGAGGGGCTGCGGCTTCTGAAAGGAGAACAACACTGGACCTGCCAGGAGGGGCCAGTGCTGGCCCGGCCACAGCAGGCGCTGGTGGCCGGCTGAGAGCGAGAAGCTCCCACCTCCCTGTTGTGCTTTTTTACCTGTAGCGCTTTTTATGGTTGTGAACCTCAGCCTGATGCTCCCATGACCCAATCTCCCAATCCGTCCCTGCACCTTGCACGTGTCAGATCAGGCAGGTGAGTCCGAGACCAGAGAGGCAAAGGAAACTGGCCCCCAACGGGGTCCAGGCAGAGCTGCCGTGATGGCTGTGATGTGTTGCAGACTCACCTGCGTCGCCCCCAGGAGGCAACGCCGCTGGTCTGCAGAGCTCTGAAGAAATTCTCAGCGAGCTCCACTCTGACCAACTGCAGGGCCCCCGAGGCCCTGGGGCACAACTGGGGTGTAGCAAGTGGGATAAAGGCCATCTTCTTCTGAAGCGTAATGAAGGCCAAGGTCACAGTCAATGCAACTGATCAGCGAAGGCAGAGTTTTTGCCCCTGAACAGGTTAATATGCCAATCCAAAAAAAAAAGGGGAAGAAAGCAGGCTCGCACGGTAACCACAGTCACGTGTTAGCCACTTTAATACAAAACGTGATCAAGTCTGCATTACAAGAGTTCAAAAAGGCATAGGACAACCAACGTTTCAATTTTATTACAAGTTTTAAAATCTGGGAGCAGTTTTTTTTTTTTAATTATATTCTCATTTCAACCCAGGGTTAACATTTTACAACAAAACTAAGAATTACTACAGGGAACGCCAATGCAACAAACAAGTAAAATTTGCAAAACCAAGTCACAAACGTAGTCGCCAGTCGTGGGAGGGGCAGCGCCAACGCGCACGCCGCCGCATTCGGACGGGGAAGAAACCCTGCCTTCTGCGAGGGCAGAGCAACGCGCAAGCAATTCTGCTTCGGGAAATTTGCATAGAAATAGAAAACGCTAGAGCCCTCACCACAAATGAAATTGCAAAGCCCGAACATGTTCAATTCGATCCAAGGAGCACCAAATGTTAAATCGGAGCCACGTTAGGGCCCCAGCATCTAATTTCCAGCTACGCAAAGCACAAGAATCTAGCAGAGCACAAGGATTTCTGGTGTGGAAATGAGCTGTAAGGCCAGCTCTTTAAACACATGGATTTTATACATTGTAACTTTTAAGACAATGCAGACATTTCTGCAGAATTGTTTAGGTTTTTGAAGGGCACTGTAAGGCCTCAGGGTCTCTCCAAATTCACCAGAAGGAGTTCCTCACTGTGCCAGCAACGACTCCATGGCTGAGAACCCGCCACGGAGGTCCAGGCTCTGCACACCCGGCAAGGCCCCGAGAGCAGACCGCGCATGCGCATGCGTTCCCCACCCCAGCCCCAGGCAGGAACAAGGCCCCGCGCAGTGCCAGTTTGCAGAATGACTTCCGACACTGAATCCAGCCAGGGCCTCAACAGCAGGGAAGCAAACATCCCCTGGGCACCTTGACATTCTCTCAACTGCCTGCCTCCCGATCACCTGTCCTTCATCCCCTCCCACCGTGAAGACTCAGCTCTGCGCAGCGGACTTCCCACCTAGGACTCCGCCCCCCCCACAGATGCTGACATCTGGGAGCTGTCCTAGTCCTCACCTCCAGCTCCCCCTGCTGGAAGCCAAAGGGACAGCATGGTGCAAAAAACGGGGAGTCAACATCTATTTACAGTTCGTTTTTGTTCCCTCTCCTTAAATTTAAAACCTGGGACTTTCGGAGTCGCTCTCTGAACCCTCTCCTGGGGCCCAGCAGGGCATGCTGCAGTGTCAAAGGACCGCAGTTTGTTTCTAGAGAAGGAAAGCAGATTAACACACATGATAATTACGGGCCCCGAGAGTACTTTGTAACCTAAAAACAAGGACAAAGGCCCAGAACCCCGCACTGGAAGCAATGCTGCCAGCTTCCCACAGAACTCGGGAGTCACCGGTCGGCTCTCTGAGTCAGGAGTCCCCATGCGTGTCGTCCTCCCGAGTCTGAGACGTGCCAGATAAAACCACCACTTTTCCAGGTGCACCAGAGACCGACGGAGCCCACGCCTCCACACCCTCACCCACCGGCTCGAGGTCGAGTCCTCGCCAGCCCCCTCAGGGGACTGCCTCTCCCGCTGCCGTCTGACTACCACGGGCACTGGTGGTGTCCTCAAGCAGAAGACAGTCTAACGACAAAGGAGTGAGCGGCGGCCCCGGCGGAGCCCTTCAACTGTGATTTCCAGGTTTCCGTTCAGGGCACACTGCAGACATACAAGGAAAACCACCAGTTTGGTTCCTAAGTTTTATTCAAGAACTTGTACAAAATGCATCAGGTACGTGAGTTTTAATCCTCATCTTCCTCCTCTTCTTCATCCTGGTTTATCTGGAAGTAACGCAATTCGTAACTCTCTTTGCTGTTAGCAACTACACGCAACCAGTCACGTAGATTATTCTTCTTCAAATATTTTTTGGTGAGATATTTCAAATACCTGCAGAGAAAGAACACTTGAGAACTCCACTGCACACTCAGCCTCCGTGCATGCTGAAACCCTGTCACTTTTAAGGAACCCTGCATTCGCAGTTTTTACAATGCAAGGTGTTTGCCCACCCTTCCAAAATGGCGAAGAAAAGGCAAGTACACAGCCCATGCCGTGACAAAAATAAACAGCCTCGGCTCGTCCACACGGGCAGGAACACCGAGAGCGCAGTAGGTGGAAGAGTCGCGCAGGAAGCCGCAGCAAACGCCCACGCGCGGTGCTCAGTCCCCACTGGACCAGGGCCTCGCGCTGCGCTGACGACCACGCGCCAGCCCTGGCGCCCCTCACTGCGAAGGCGCGGCTCCCACGGGGCTCCAAGTACGGCCTCCACGTCGCCTCGTGGAGTCGCCCTCCAGAGGGAGCTCGGGTCACGGGGCCCGCCCTTCGGGCTGCCCCACAGACACACGTGCCTCTGCTGGGACACTCACCGCCGGCCACCAACCCAGGACAGGCTGCCACCCGCCCCCGGGCTCCAGCTCCGCGGTGAGAGCCCTCCTCCCCTCACCTGCCTGCGGGTGAGAGGCCCTGGGTTCATCTACTTCACACCTGCCCGCAGCCACAGGGAGGCGGGACTGGAGCACCAAGCCAACGCGCCGCAGGGCAGAGTAACCTTCCAGCCTCTGTCTCTCCCTCAATGAAACGGGACCCGTAAGGCGGGCCACCTCCTCAGACAGTCGGGCCGACTGACCGAGGGGCACGGGCCAACCAGCAAGTCGGCCGGGAGCCAACGTTAGCGGGACGGTCACTCCTCCAGCGGGGCTCCCGCGCTCTGCCGCGTGCAACGCGCACGTTTCGGTCCAAACGGCTGAGGGGGCAGTGAGGACGCACACGACACACAGATGTGCCAGCTGCACACCTCGGGCATCACCCTCTGTGGGGGACGCCTCCCCCGGCAGAGCAGCGCCCACAAGGACGAAGATCTCGGTTCAAGTCTGCCCACTTCCCCACACGTAAAAATCACTCAATCTGGGTGTTCGTCTAAAAAGTATTCTTTTCTCCTTCGAGATTCCTATCGCCCTGCAGTGATTGCAAAGTCCAGGTGGGCAAACCTGTCCACACTAGAACGCTGAGGGGCAGCTAAGTGCAAAGCTGCAGCAGTTCAGACAAGCTGGAAGTTGTTCTAGATCGGGCGCGCCTTAGTGCTTAGCGAAAACATTAACGAAAAGAGGTAAGCTTTAACAGAAGACTAGGGCTCCTTTTTCCATCACTAGGTGAACAACACAAAATATGTGAAGACCCAAGGAAGCTGTGTTAGATCTTCTCACACAAGGTGGCACATGCGGAAAAGGTCGTGGGAAGGTCACAGAATCTTCCCGGGGGCTCTGCGGAAGCCCAGCGAGTTCAAGGCTCTGTGTGCCCTGGAGCCCTCCCTACAGGTACAACGATCTCTTTCTCAAATCTCCTTCTGCACAAATAAAGCAACTCAGCCCGGCAGAATTGGAGTCCTTCACTTATGCTTTGAAGCCATCTCCTGACTGATCTCATTAAAGATAAAAGCGAAGGCTTAACTATAACCAACCTGTCCTAACACACTTTCAAATTTCCCACTATTGATACAGCATGATTAAAAGCTCCTCAGTATATGCAGGCTCCGGGCTAGGAGCTACGTGCAGACACATCCGATTCTTTCTTTCTTTCTCTCCTCTATTGGTAATCCTTACCCAAGGGTGTTTACTGACTTTTTTTTTTTTTTTTTAAAGATTTCATTTATTTGCCCTGGCTGGTGTAGCTCAGAGGACTGAGCTAGGGCTGCAAACCAAACTGTCGCCAGTTCGATTCCCAGTCAGGGCACATGCCTGGGTTGTGGGCCAGGTCCCCAGTAGGGGACGCGTAAAAGGCAACCACACACTGATGTTTCTCTCCCTCTCCTCCCTCCCCCTCTCTCTAAAAATAAATAAAATCTTTTTTAAAAAATAGAATTAGCCCTGACTGGTGGGTCAGTTGGTTCGAGCATCCTCCCATACACCAAAAGTTTGCAGGTTCGATCCCTGGTCAAGGTGGATATGGGAGGCAACTGATCAATGTTTCTCTCTTTCTTTCTCTTCCTCTTTCTAAAATCAATAAAAAGATATCTTTGGGTGAGGATTAAATATGTAGAGAGAGAATTAAAAATGAAAGCTCTGCCCTGACTGGTGGGTCTCAGTTGGTTGGGCATCACCCTGCAAAGTGAAAAGGCTGCAGGTCCAATCACCAGTCAGGGCAGTGCCTGGGTTGCAGGCCAGATCCCCAATCGGGGGCAGGAGAGGCAACCGATCCATCCATGTGTCTCTCACACAGTGATGGTGCTCTCCCTCTCTTTCTCCCTTCCCCTCTAAAAATAATTAAATCTTAAAAAAATAAAAAATAAAATCTCTTCACCGTGGCTGAGAGTCAGAGGAGCAATGTCCTCATTTTCAAGAACTCAATCTGCTCTGACAAGTATGGTTCTCTGTGCTGGACAGCGTCCCACAAACCCAAAGGTCTCTGGTTCGATTCCTGGTCAGGGCACAAGCCTGGGTCGCAGGCCAGGTTGGGGGCAGAAGAGAGGCAGCCGATAGATGTTACTCTCCCTGTCTCCACACCCTTTCCCTATCTCTAAAAATAGAGAAATAAATAAAACCTTAAAAGAATGCAATCTAAGCAAGTCTGCCCATCTTTACTGTCTGAAATCCTTTAGCCTACGAAAACCAAATGTTTTCAAACTACCAGAAGTGGAACACGTGACTACCATCAGCAGCATTCATTCATGCATTCACTGCCTGCCCGCCCTGGGCCCCGCCCCGGGCCCCGCCCCAGCGGCCCCACCCCGGAAGCTCACACATGCAAGCACACAGCAAGCTGCAGCACCCCAACCCGGACGAGGGCGAGGTCTTCCTGCGGGGGTGCAGGCGAGCCGCTCCCGTCTCTCCCCATACCTTTTGGAGAAAGGCACCTCAGACGTGACCGTGATCTTACTCTTGCTCCTTTCGATGGTTACAACCCCTCCTCCAAGGTTCCCAGCTTTTCCGTTCACTTTGATTCTCTCCTGGAGGAACTGCTCCTGTGGAGTCGGCAGATCGACCGTTAGTCGGGTGACTCGTCCGCCCGTCTCACCGGCAGAGTATTTCACTTCTTAGACTCCTTACGCTGAACGCAGTTTTTTTAAATGTTCAATCTTTTTTTTTTAAAAATTACAACAAATCTTTATTAATATAAGATCTGAAATCTATCCCACTTCAGTGACGTAGCTAACAGGAAACCAAACCCCCAGCAGGAACACACGTGGCCATTCCACACAAGGTCAAACGTGTCTCTCCACGGAAGCCTTTGACTCATAGGTCAAAGGTAAAGAGCAGAGAGGAAACCCGAGGGCCAAAAGGCTACAGTCTCGGTACAGCAACCAAAGCTGCGGCTCCTGAACCCACGGAGGTGCACAGCACCACTCACTGTCCGCGGCAGGATCAGCTTTCTTCTCTCCAAAGTCGTAAAAGCAGCAGCAACATTCAGTGACCCTAACAATCACAGATCTGCTGGGGGAGGGGGGGCGGGGGCACATGCAGGCGCAGAAGGGGCCGGAGGACCGGATGAGCTCCCAGCGAAACCCCGTGGCAGCCCGGGCAGGGCCTCCACCTCCACGGGCTTCAGGAGTCTTTGTCCAGACAGGAGAGCGATTTTTGGTTTTCTTATTACTTTGTTCTTTCTGGTTTTCTATCACAATGACATGAAGTTCCTTCCAGCTGCAAACTCCTATTATCCTCTATTTAAAACTCCAATACACAATATGCTAAGGATGAAATCTTGACTTCTGCACCTTAAGACTCCTAAGTGACCCATGTTTTCTATCCTCAGGAAACTTCTAGAAGGAAAAAAGACAATCAAATACAGATGACTGTAGGGGAAGGGAGGAGGGATTAATGGGCACGGCTACCAGACACAAACTGGAAGGAGCCACAAAGGTTAGGAGGGAAAAGCAGCCACGGAGAAAAGCAAGAAGCCACCAGATGGAGGAGGAGCTGAAGAGCAGACGAGGACCTGTTAGAGGACAGGGACCCGAAAGGCACGTGTGCAAGGACCACCAAGCTCCTTTCTGCGCAACCAGCGGCCAAAGGCCAAGCTTTTCATTTTCTTTATTGGAAAATTATTCACGTTACATTATTATCTTGGCAACAGCTGGTGTCCTGGAGACGGAAGAATAAATGTAAATTTAGAAGGCTTCTGCATGGTAAGAAGCCCGAATTCCAAAACTGTGGTCACTAGACAGGAAGAGTGAATCGCCGAAACCAAGATGCACGGTCCCAAGGCGGCACAGTCCATCTTCCTAGATTTAAGGTTAAGGGCAATTTTGAGGAATGGGCCAGGTAAATACAGGAGCATTCAGTACACAGCAAGGGCTGGGGAAAAACCAAGCTCCAACCACAAGTCAGAGTGAGGCCAGCACTTCACAGCCAGCGCTGGAGCTCTGCTTCCTCGGCGCGGGGAAGCCTAAGAGACACCTGCCCGACGCTCAGCAGCGCAGCAGGTGGCCCCTTGTCCCTGAGCAGCGTCAGGGCCCATCGCTTACACTCCAACAGCCCAGACTGCAAGGGGAACCTGGGTCCGAGGAAGTCAACCTCTTTCCTGCTAACTTTTAGGTAAGATTTCTGGACACTAAAGGAGGAAAATAAGACGAGGTAGTTCCCAGCACCGATGTGCCACAGCCCAACTAGCTTCTTCCTAACAGCTCTGTTACACACACACACACGAGAAGGCAGGACTGAGAAACGGGAGACTGGACCACACTCCAGAGCTCAGCAAAGGGCAGGGCCGCAGGGCCGCCTAGGAGCCGGGAGCAGAGATGTGCCCCCACGGGTTTTCTCAGCACTGTCTCCAAAGGGTCATGACCGCCCCAGAGGCATCAAGGGCACAACTTACAAAATTGGCAGCATCCATGATTCCATCTTCTACCGGGTGGGTGCAGTCGAGGGTGAACTTCAGAACCTGCTTCTTTTTTTTGCCCCCCTTCGCCACAAGCTTTTTCTAAGAAAATATACAGAGATGAAGGTACAACCTGTCCCCACCCACACACAAAAAAATTAAAAGAACCAAAATCACCAGAGGTGGGAAAACCCGTATAAACACAAAACCCATGGTGCTGTGTCCCTCTGCAAGGGTGCCAAGAGCCACCCTCCACCCAAGAATGGAGGAGGGAGCAACCGGTCCTTCGAAGGGAAATCACTCCAGCGCTCTGGACCCACTTCCACTTCCAGCCGCCCCAGCTTCAGTGGGCATGAAGGTCTGCTAGCTTACGAGGCACAGTAAAACTAACTTTTCCTCTTACGTGCCATGAAATTTCCACAAATATTTATCTCATTCCATTCCAAGATTTGGGCGCAGTCATGCACATGCCTTGCATGTGTACCTAAAGCAATTTTAATCTACAATCACCACTTGTCCTGACACTGCGGACCGGGGTCCTGCCCCAGTTTGCCTGGGTCTCCGGTGACGTGCGTTCTAGCAGCCCGTGTGCCAGCAGACAAGGGCAAGGCAAACTTTAGGTTTTAATTACAACTCTACTGTCAACAATTCATGGTCTTTTGACTAACCTAACCTATGTATTAACACTTTCACACCATAAGCTGGCCCCTACCCTACAAGGTTCTAGCTTCTTCATTCTCACAGAGCAGCTTACATCAACCTTCTCCTTCTACATATGCGAACAGCACTGTACAAAGTCTTTGTAGGGACTGAGCGCAGGCCTACAAACCAAAGCATCGCCGGTTTGATTCCCAGTCAGGGCACATGCCTGGGCTGCAGGCCATATCCCCGGTGTGCGGCATGCTAGAGGCAACCACACATTGATGTTTCACTCCCTCTCTTTCTTCCTCCCTTCCCCATCTCTCTAAAAATAAATAAATAAAATCCTGTAAAAAAAAAAAAAAAAAAGCCTGTACTACCTACTCATGTGCAATTCCACTCCAAACAGCTTTTGCAGAATATAAAAGACCTTTACAAGAACACATCTTAACATCCCCACTTTATGCTTCAAAGAACTTCAGCTAAAACTTGTGTTAACTGCATCAACTTTTCAAACATTTAGCTACTGTGAAAATCACTGATTGTTGTTGTTGTTGCTTGTTTATAAGACATCTCTTCCTAGTTACAATCGAAAGGACTGCTTTAAGATCCACCCCCGGAAATATCAACAAGACGAAAAAAAAAACCACCTGCCATTATGGTTCTAAAGCAAAAGCGTAAAAATGCAAAGCACTTGCAAGAGCCCACCCATGAAGAGTCGATGAACTGACCGTGTTAGCAGGGTGTCCCGAAAAGAGGGGGCTAGAAATCCAACTTTCTCGAGGCGCCTGGTTAGAGCGAGACCCGGAGCAGTGACACGAGGACGCCGCTCCGCGCGTCCCAGCCCGGCTAAGCGGCTAAGAACGAACGAAGCCCTGACCAAAAAGGGTCTGCACAGCTGCGCCCTGTACTAACTTCCTCTGCGGATGCTGCAGGGGTCCTCACACTCGGGCCTCTCCCTGCCATCAGAACACCTTGCATGCACATTTCCACAGGTCCCCGAGTCCTAGCCGTAAGGTTCCCGGATGCGCGGCTCCCAGGGGTGGCAGGTCCCCTTTTCCCTGCCGCCCTCCACCCAGGTAACCAGGCCCAGACCCCAGCTGCCTCCAGCCGGCCGGGTCCCCAGGACCGCTGAGCGGCCCAGGCTGCAGCCTCGACACTCCAGCTCCCTGCTGGCCGCAGGCTGAGACCAGAGTCTGAGCCGTGGCTTCTGAGAGCCGCGGGTCTTCCTCTCGGATCTCAGGCCTCGGCCTCCTGCGCCCACAATGTGCTGAGCCTGGCGGCAGCCCCATCCCAATCTGGCCGGCCTGCCAGTCCAGCCCCAGGCGAACGCTGCAGAACGCCGTCCTGCGCGTCCTGCGTCGGAGCTGGGCCCGGGAGACCCACGTGCCAGTCCCGGCACAGAGGCCTCACGCGGAGCCATACTAACCATAGGAGCCATGGCGGTCGCGGAGACAGAAAGGGAGTTGTGTGAACTGCGCAGACGCAAAGAGCACGCAGCACGTAGAGCACGTAGGGGTCAGGCCATTCCAATCGCTCTGCCACGCCCCTTGTTCGCCATCATTGCCCTGTTCAGTACTATTGGGGAGCGATTGCTTTTCCCTGCTTGCAAAACCCTTCCTGGCGCAGGCCTGAAGGCAGTGGAGAGAGGAAGGAGGCGGGGTGGCCGGTTTCTTAGTGAAGGATCGCAGTTGGGGAGCCAGAGTGGACGAACCCGAAAAGAAATCCCAGGGGTACTCTCTACGTTTGAAAGTCTTGGAAAGAAGGAGAAACTCACTAGACCATAAATTACCAGCTAATAGGATGGGAGTCGAACTCATTAACTTGGGAAGGAGAGGCCAGGCCCTTCTGGCCCTGGCGTCCCAATGCCCGAGGACACTTTGGCTTTCTGCTACCTGATACCCAGTTTGGAAGCTGGTGCTCAGGGGCTGGGTCTCCCAGCGCTGGGCCTGCCAGCCTCCTTCAGGTGCGCTCCAGGTTGAGCCCTGCACAATCTCAAAAGCAAGCCGCCACCCGCGGATCACCTCCTAGTTTCCGACTCTGCCAGCGCTTCTCAAACTGGCGAGTAGACAGGAACCTCCTGGGACTGGTTAAAAGGCCGAGCCCTAGTCAGTGGGTCTCTGCTTGGGACTGTGCGTTCCTCGCAAGATGCTGCTGCTGCTGCTGCTGCTGCTGGTTCGTGGACCACAGACCGAGTAGCAAGGGTCTTCCCCAGACCTACCGTCCATCGACTGTGACAAGGAAGAAAACATTTAGAGATGTTCTAAGTTAGAGTCGCTGCCTCTAGAGAAGGAGAGAAAGAGAACGGTTACCCTGCTAACAGCGGTGGCCCGGCTCTGACAGCAGACGGCTCACATTCCCTTTTATCGGTTATGTGATTTCCAGCTGGCTGTTTTTGTGATTCCCGAAACTTACCTAGGAACCTCCACTTACTTACACGTAAACGTTCCCATCTGGTGTCCACACTAATCCGCAGGAGCAGACACTTCTTCCTTGCAGACTGCAGGACTGGTCCTGCTTCAGCGCCTCCCTTCCCCCTTTAGAGCTAATGTAACTCCTTTCAAGACAAGTTCCATCTTTCCCTCTGTGATGTATGGAAAATGCCCGCAAACCCCCACAGCCAGTGGTTTAGACTCCATAGCCCAAGACCCGTCTTCTTTTTGTTTTTTGTTTGGTTTTTATTTTGTTTTTGGCTAGCAATGGCCTAATTAATCTCTTTCTTTAAAAAGATCTTCCACTGTGGAAGTTAAAATTTTTGTGCAACAACTGGAATGCTTTCCCCGACTCTCACCCTCCTGTCCTTACCAATTACGCTCACAGCTGCAAGCGCCCTCCCACCCCCCTTTACCTGGCTGTGGGGTACTCACCTAGCCAAAGCCCAATCCTGGCTGACCGTGGTTGGAGGAAACAGGCACTGACTGGCTTCCTAAACTCGGGCCTTCTGTGCCAGTTCACCAAGCTCCAAGCCCACGCTCCTCTTCCTGACTGCAAACACATTTCTGCTTAGCCAGCTGCTCCTGGCTAGGTTCTTTCACCAGGGGGCTAGGGGGAGACCAGGCTGGAGGGGAAAGAGACTTCTTCCTGTTCGCTTCCTGCTTGTTCTGTTCTGTGGGTGTCACGCACGCTTGCTCCATCGAGCAGTGGCGGTTGGAGCATTCCAGAAGCGGTCGTTGAATCCAGTTTGTAGTCCCTCGGAGACCCCAGCAGAGCCGCCCCTCCTTGGAGCTTCTTTGTTTTAATAAAAACACCCTAGCAGTGGTAGCTGCTTCCCGCAGCACTCTCCGTTTTCATCGCCCCCCCCCTTTCTGTCCCAGTTTACAAGTCTGTTCCTAATTAACAATCCTTTACAAACTCGATTCTCCAGATACCACTCCTAACCCCAAGCTAGCCCTTGGGGGCCTGCCAACCCTTAAATGCTCTCCTGAGTGAATTATATTGCACCTGTGGCCACATTGCCAGGCGCTCCTCCCCAGACCTTCCTCTCAGCTGACGAGCCTCTTTCTTCGAGGACACGGAAGCAATCCAAAGAGCTTACAGGTAGCCCTGCCCCCTGTCTAACCACCCAGCAACATCTACGCCCCAGACTTTGCCTCCCCTCCCGTTACTGTGGAAGACGTGTCCTTGTCCCCACCTGGGGCGTTCCTCCGCACGTGTGCCCCCTGGAGACCATCACTCCCACAGCCCGGCCCCCTCCCATGAACCCATCAGCATATCTTTTCTCCTGGACCGTTCTTTACCATCTCCCTCGTTAAAAAAGAAAAAGCAACCCCCTGGCCCCCGCCATTTACCTCCAACAATTAATCCTTTTCTCCGCATCTCTGCTCCCGACAGCGGCGTGGTTCCTTGGTGGAAGCGCTGACTCCAGGTGTGATGGTTTTAGGTGAGGCCTTTGGGATGAGGTCATAAGGGTGGGCCCCATGGTGCGATTGGTGCCCTTCTAAAATAGACACCGGATCTGTCTCCCACGTGAGGGTGGAGCTAGAGGTTCCTCACCTGGAGCCACAGCTGCAGACGGAGCGTCGGTCTCCGGCCGCGCAGACTCCAGACTGCGAGAAGGACACGTCTGTGGTTGAAGTCACCCAGCCTGGCAATTTTGCTGCGGCAGCCTGAACAAGGACACTGTCTTTACAGTTTTCTTCCTGTGTGTGCTGCCTGCAACCTCCTCCCATAGTCTGCGGCACCCACTCTGTAGCCAGGCTTTTTGCCCAACGGCCACCCGGGCAGTTCAGTCCATGTCCCTGGTGACATCTGCCTGCTGAGCACCAGCTCAGGTCTCCGTCCCCCTCTTCCTGCTTCTCTTGGAATGTGGCACCACAGGTCCCTCCCTCCTCCTTCCCAAACTAGAAGGGCTGCAGGGCAGGGAGCTCCTTTCCTTTCAGTCCAAACAGGCCTCCCCAGGTCAGTGTCTGCAGCCCTGACCCGACCCAGGACCCCTGACTCACAATCACCTCTTGTCTAGAGTGTCAGGCGGCCCACCCTCCACCCCCACAGCCCACTCCAAGTCCCTTTACCTCCATCCACACTGGTCTTCCTTTCTTTCCTGTAAATTAATTCCAGCTCCTGGGACCTTGTACTTGCTGCTCCCTCTGCTTTGAACCCTTCCTGGCGTTTCTCGTGTCTGCTCCTCCTCACCCTGCAGGGTCCCAGGCTCAGTGCCCCTGTCTGCCTGTGGGTGTCCAGCGGGCTGCTCCTCAGCCCCTCCCCTCCCAGCCGCTGGCCATCACAGCATCCTGATTATTGTCTTCGGGGCATGTAACCCTGTCTGCCATTACAGTGCTTGTTTATTTTGTAGTTCGATAACCTTGGCTGGTGTGTCCCCTTCTATGTGGGTGGCCCATGACAGATGCTCAACAAATACTGTCCAAATAGATGAAAACAGGAATGGATGGGTGAACCAAGGCTGTGTATCAGGAGCAAACCCCCCCCCCCCGCTGCCCCTCTAGAGGGACACTGAAGCATCGTTCGTTTATAAAGCAGCCACCCGATTTCGTAGAGCGGCTCTACCACTTGCTAGGGCTACATCCTCTACTCCTGAGGTGGTCGTCAGGGCTACGGAGTACGGGAACCCTGAACGTGCACTGGCCCGTACACATTAGCCGTCATCACTGTTATCATGACGTGGAGCACAAACGGAGCCAGGGCAGGGGAGGACCCCTGAAAGGGTTACAGCTAGTGTCTGCCCAGAATTCACTTCCTTTTTCCTCCCCAACAAACTCCTACACATCCTTCAAAACCCAGCTCGAATTTTTATCTCCCAGACGTTTCTAACTGATGAGTAAGGCTTTGTTTTGCTTTTTAAATTTTATTTATTTTTAGAGAGAGTAAGGGAGAGAAGTATCAATGTGTGGTTGCCTCTCATGCTCCCCCTACTGGGGACCTGGCCTGCAACCCAGGCACGTACCCTGACTGGGTTTGATTCCCAGTTTGCCCTTCAGTTTGCAGCCCACGCTCAATCCACGAAGCTACACCAACCAGAGCTTATGAGTAAGACTTTATTGAGCACCTTCTGTGGGTCAGGCTCTGGACTTGACGCTGACTTCAAGAAGGGCAAGAACAGGATGGGGTGGGGGCTGTTTTCCCAGAGCTCAGTGCGGAAAGAAGGCGGATGATGAGCGGGGGATGAAGGGCACTCTGGGGAAAATGATACGGGGACAATGATACAGGGACAATCAAGAGCTTCCCGGGCCTAGAAAGGCAGAGGGGGCCCTTTCTCGGGGCTCACCTGATGAAGGGGGTGCGGCCTAGTTACTTGGAAGTCTAGTACGCGCATTGCAGTTCATGAAAGGTTCTGAGAGGTCAGTAACTCGGCCAAGAGCCCCTAACCAAAGGGAGGTCGCGGATCCCAGGCCCTCTCACGCCCTCTCGCCAGCACTGATATGTCCCTGGAGGCGCATCCGCCGCTCTGTCGCCCCCGATTGGCCGTGAAGGAAATGGGGCTGTGCGGACCCACAGGCCCCTGCGTTCCTGCAGCTACTCGGTCTTCTCGAGCGGAGTTGGGTCCTCCCCCTCCGAGCGTCGGACCTTGCGTGGTGCCGTCCTTTGCAGCGGCAGCCTCCCTGCCTCCCCTCCTCCCTGACTTCGGACGGAGCGGCTGTGGCCGGACCCCGCGGGCAGAGCCTGAGGCAGGTGGGGGGGGGGCACGGCAGCCGAGCAACGGTGCGGCCCAGCACGGAAGGGGTGTCTCCTGTCGGCCACTCTGAGGACACCGGGCGGGGAAATTCCTGGGGTGGGAGTGAGGGTTGGTGGGAGAGGTGGAGGCAGGGGAGGCTGGCCGTTGGGTAGGAGGCATTGCTGGGTGCAGCGGCCTAACACCTTCCAGGGCCCCCGCGGGGGTGCGGGAGAGGCTGGGAGCGGGGGTGCCCGGCCGGCCCCTCTGCCCGCCTCCCTGGCCCATTCTCCCTGCGCCCTGCACTCCAAACCCAGCTGCGGGCCCTGGCAGCTCCCAGCCCGGCTCCGTGACCACTGGACGCCCCACCGCCGTCCCGGGCAGACCCTGCCGATGTCGGGAGCGATCTTCGCGCCCCTGGAGGGCCCAGGCGCCCTGGACGCTGCGAGCAGCCACCCGCTCGTGTGCCCGCTGTGCCACGCACAGTACGAGCGCCCGTGCCTGCTCGACTGCTTCCACCACTTCTGCGCCGGCTGCCTGCGCGGCCGCGCCGCCGACGGCCGCCTCGCCTGCCCGCTGTGCCAGTGAGTGCGCCCAGGCCCCAACGGAGCCTTCCCCGGGAAGGGGGACCGGCCCTGCGCCGGCAAGGACCTCGGCGCGGGGAGCAAGGTGCTGAATCCCATCAGAAACGGGGTGGGGGAAAGGCCGCCCCCGGGCCCGCCCGCACCTGCCCGCGGCAATTCGCTGGTCAGCTTAACTGAGGCCTGGGCCTCCCGCAGAAGGTCAGGGGTCAAGGGCGGGGCTCGGGCGTCTGTCACGTGGGGACTTGCTGCTACTACTGGAGTAGCCCGATCTCCATACTGCGTCAGTCAGGGCCCTCCCAGTACCTCCTCGGGGGTCCCTGAAATCCTTGGTCAATCTAAGCTGGTGGTGCCAGCTCACGTGACCCGGGTGTGGCCGTAGTCAACTTCCCCTTTGCAATGAGTGGGGGTTGAGGACCCGCTTCTGCCTTGTCACCCCAGGTCGACAACCCCCTGCCTCCCACCCAGGACTTGTGCAGCACTGGGTCAGAGGGAGCAGTGGCTGAGATATTTATAGCAGATGCCAGCCTGCTGCGTACCCCACCTCCCGCCCTATTTTTAGTTCCAGCCTGGAAGGTGGGGGTGGGAACTGGTGGGGAGAAAAGGGGAGGGGGCATCTTGATCCTGGCTGCAGCTTCTCCGCAGACACCAGACGGTGGTGAAGGGCCCCGGTGGGATCCCTCCCGTGGACCGGCTGCTTCAGTTCCTTGTGGACAGCTCAGGGGACAGCCTGGAGGTGGTGCACTGTGCCAACTGTGACCTGGAGTGCAGCAAGCAGGCAGGGGCGCCTGGGGGGTGCGGGGCGAGGGCAAGGGGTCCCAGGGCCCCGATGCTGGCAGAGCACCACCTGACATGTCCTCAGGGGATGATCCACTGGGGTTGCTCCAGCACCTCCTATGTCGCCCTGGATCCCAAATGTGGGTCCCATTTTACAGGTGGGGGGGACTAAAGTTCAGGACAAGCGACTTGCGCTGAGAGCCAGACAGTGGCAGGGGTTAAGGCCATTCCACTTGGGGACATCTTACTGGCCCCCAACTCCGAGTGGAGCTGAGAAGTGGCACCGGGAGGGAGGGCCAGGCCCAGGGCTGGGCCCGCCCCTGTGGCCGGCTGCCCCCGGGGTGGACACAGGGTCAGTGTGCTGTTTTTTTTGGGGGGGAGGGTGATGCCACCCCTGAGCTCAGGGGAAAAATAAAACAAACTGAGGAGCTTAGGGCAGGTCGGAGGGGTACGTGAGACTCTGGCCCTCAGCACCTGGACAGGCGTCCCCAGTTCTGGGAGGACAGCCCTGCAGGAACGGGAGTGGGGGGTGGGGAGGGCACAGGGCAAGCACTAGGACTTGTATGACACAGAGGTGACCCGCTGGAGGGAAGGAGAGCAGGGGAGGAAATGGCCTTGAATGCCAACGTAAGAGGTTGTGCTTTTATAGCCGCCATTTCAGTCAGGGCCGTGCCCCGGCCTCAGCCCCGATCTGGCCTGCGCAAGGGAACGGCAAGCCCTCCCTCCCACGTCTCCTCTCCCAGCCAAATTTGGCGTCCGCTTGGCCAGGGTGGCCCCTATTGGGGGTCACAAGCCGGGGCTTGGGAGGTCTCCACACACACCCATTTTTGTTGTAGGCAAAATGTTTTACAAATGCAGTTCTGCCCGACCCCAGCCCTGTTGCAGGGCCTGGCCAAGCCCATTCAGGGCACCGCCCAAACAGAACCTCTTACCCACTCTCTGAGCCTGGGGGCTCTCACCTGTAAACTGGGTCTATTAGAGAGTCGGGGTCACACGCAAGGGCCGCACTGAGCCGCGTTCCTGCCCCAGGCCGGTACTGGCATGCTCAGTGACACGCGGAGACGGCTGGTCCCGCAGGGGTGGCGGTCTGGCCCAGGCTCCCGGCCGGTGGGCGGGCTGAGCCTGCGCTGGGCCCGCAGGACTCCGAGACCATGTACTTCTGCAACACATGCGGGCAGCCGCTGTGCGTGCGCTGCCGCGAAGAGACGCACCGGGCACGCATGTTCGCACGCCACGACATCGTGGCCCTGGGCCAGCGCAGCCGCGACGTGCTCCAGAAGTGCAGTGAGTGCGCCGTGTCGGGGTGGTGGGGTGAGGCGAGGGGGCAGGGCGAGAACTGCCCTGGCCCTCACCGCCCGCTGCCCCTCCATAGCGATGCACACTGAGCCCTACATTATGTTCTCCACTGACAAGAAGTCGCTGCTGTGCATCCGCTGCTTCCGGGACATGCAGGGGTGGGTAGAGGGAGCTGGAGGCCAGGGGGCTGGGGGGAGCGGGGCGCTGAGCCGGACTCACCCACCGGGTACCCGCAGGGAGAGCCGAGCCCACTGCGTGGACCTTGAGTCGGCCTACGTGCAGGGCTGCGAGCGGCTGGAGCAGGCGGTGCTGGTGAGCACGGGGTGCCCTGCCGGCTGACTGGCACAGGGTTGGGGACACGTGCGCCGCCCAGAAGGCTGAAGCCGCCTTGTCCCCAGGGCGTGAAGGCCCTGCAGACGGCCACACGGGAGGCTATCACGCTGCTGCAGGCAATGGTGGAAGAGGTGCGGAGCAGCGCGGCGGAGGAGGAGGCCACCATCCACTCCCTGTTCAGCAGCATGCAGGTGAGGGGTGGGGAGGACAGGACAGCCACAGGCTGAGCATCCTCATCAGCCGTGACCACAACCACAACCATGGCCATGACCTAGAACACGCCCCCCAGAGCCCTGGCAGAGTTCCTGGTGTAGCAGGAAGGCAGGCATTGAGCTGCGTCCCAGGAGAGTTCCTGCAGGGAAGCCAGGGCCCGCCCCAGCCGGTGCTGGGACAGGGGGTGGCCAGGGAACACCTCCCCCAGGAGGTGACATTCTCGGGCAGTGGGATGCAGGAAAGAGGGCCTCTGGCTCAGGCAGCCCCAGACAGGGTGCAGAGCAGAGCCAGCCAGGGCACCAGGTGTGACTGGGGCCCAGGGGAGCGGGAGAGCACTGGGAGGTGGCTGGGCTGGGCAGGCCCGGCCTGCAGGAGCCTGTCTCTCCCAGGACAAACTGGCCGAGAGGAAAGCGCTGCTGCTGCAGGCTGTGCAGAGGTGAGTGGGCCAGGGGTGGGGGTTGGGGGGTGGCTCTCCACCCGTACCCCAGGGAGCAAAGTGCCCAGGCGTCCACCGAAGAAGGAGGGCAGGGTGGTTCGGAGCATAGGGCTGGTGGCAGGGAAGGGCTCACAGAGGATGGACCACCGGGCCCTGAGGCCCCTGGGGAGGTGGGCAGCCCTCCCCTGGAGATGAGGCTGCCTGCCCCTCCCCCAGCCAGTATGAGGAGAAGGACAAGGCCTTCAAGGAGCAGCTCTCCCACTTGGCCACCCTGCTGCCCACCCTGCAGGTAGGAGGGCAGGGTTGCACGGGCCAGGCTCCCCTGCCCAGAGGCCCCTCCCAGGCCCGGCACTGAGTGGTGTCCCTCCTGCAGGTTCACCTGGTCATCTGCTCCTCCTTCCTCAGCCTGGCCAACAAGGCCCAGTTCCTGGATCTGGGCTACGTGAGTCCCCAGCTCCTCTGGGGTCTCCCCTCCCCAGCAGGAGCCCAGCCAGCGCCCTGGAGACGGCCACTTCCGGGTCCGGCAGCGTGTCACCCAGAGGCTGGGCCAGGCGCCTCTGGGCCTGCCTTCCCCTCCTGCACACCATCATCTCCAAACCCTGCAGGGCCAGCTGTGTGCCTCTAGAAGGACAGCGAAGCCCGGGAGGGAGGGAACATGAGCCCCTGCTCCCCCAGAGCTCAGCATCTACTGGAGCCCAGACTTCCCTGTGGGCTTCGGGGCGGAGTGGCATGGGGGTTCCCAGCCCGTCCCCGGGAAGGGCTGCAGCCTCCAACACGCACCAGGTGAAGTGCAAAAGACAGACGTGCCCTGGGGCCTCCCCCTCACACCCCCCAAAAAACCCCACCCTGCAGGAGCTGATCGAGAGGCTGCAGGGCATCGCTACCCAGCCGCATCGCCTCCAGCCAGCTCAGAGCAGCAAGGTGCAGGGAGGGGCCGGGCGCCTGCTGAGCTGGGGCCCCTTGGGGGACCCAAGGCTCAGACCTGTCTTCCTTGCCCAGATCATCAGTGACCACCGGGCTGAGTTTTCCCGTTGCCTGGAACCGCTGCTGCTGCTGCCGCCTGGGCCTCGCTGGGCAGCAGGTGCTGGGGGCAGCACCAACACGTGAGCGACAAGGTCCCTCCCTGTCAGGGTGTGGTGCCCGAGAGTCCGGGGCAGGTGGGGCGCTGCCCTTCCCAGCTCACTGAACCCCAAGCCCACGAGGCCAAGCGGGAGAGCGAGTGTGCTGTCTGGGAAGCAGCTGTCTGGGGCACCTCCTTCAGGGGAGGACCACGGGGTGGGGACCCCACCGGAATCTAGAAAGCCCCAGACCTGGGAGGAGTTAGGAAAAAGGCCTGAGCCCGGGTCCCCAGGGCCCGGTACATGGGAGGGCTCCTTGAGTTCGCTCTGGATCGGCCCTGAAGCCTCCTTATGGCCTCTCCCTCCGCACACTGCCATCACCTGCAGGTTTTAAAGACACCGCACTGATGCCCTTGGTTTTGGGTGCTCCCGTGGTGGTTCTGGGGTGCGGTCTGCCACAGAGGCCCTGGGAGGCTGGGGGCGGAGAGGCCCTCCCACCCCCCGCCTCCTCTGCATCCACACTGGCTCCCTCCCCAGGTTAGCAGGGGGCTCAGGCCCCAGGGGGCTGGGGGTTCCCAGCTGCCCGTCCCCGGTAGGGAAGATGCTGGGGCCACTGGTCCAGAAGCCCACGCTGCACCGGTCCATCAGCACCAAGGTGCTGCTGGCGGAGGGGGAGGAGACGCCCTTCGCGGAGCACTGTCGCCACTTTGAGGACTCCTACCAGGTGAGTCCCCCCCACCCTGCACCGCCCCCGCCACCTGAGAGCTGGGGAAGGCCCCCACCCCTCCTCACCAGGGCGCAGTGGTCAAATCTGGTCCTGGCCACTCCCTGGAGGGCCCCGCAGGGACACAGCCTGCGGGGCCCAGGCGCTCACAGTCCTGTCCTGCAGCACCTGCAGGCCGAGACGCAGAGCCTGAAGGACCAGGTGCAGGAGCTGCACCGGGACCTCACCAAGCACCACTCGCTCATCAAGGCCGAGATCATGGGTGACATCCTGCACAAGGCCCTGCAGGTCGACGCGCGGATCACCACGCAGTACGCTTCCGTGGAGGGCATGAGAGCCGTCTTCCAGGAGGTAGGCAGCTGTGCCGAGGACCTGCCTCCCAGCAGCCCACCTGTCACTTGCACTGGGCCGCTGGGGACAGATGGGTGGGAGGTGGGGGAGGAAGAGTCCGTTGGCCAGGCCCCGGGAGGCCTGGTGTGGCGGCTCTGGAACCTGGGTCTTTGTTGCCTGGGGGTGCCTTTCAGCTGTGGGTGGCCAGAGGGCAGAAATTCCACCGATGGAAATGCCAACTCACGCAAGTCCAACTTACTTTCTCTTTCAGATGTGGGAGGAATCCTACCAGCGGGTGGCCAACGAGCAGGAGATCTATGAAGGTCCCAGGCAGCCGCTGCCGGGTGCACCCCGTCCCAGAGCTAACCCCTGTGCCAGTAGGGATAGGACAGCAGGGACCCACTAACCAGGTCTGAAAACCCCCCACACTCTTTCCCTCCGCCCCTGACCCGGTCCCCCAGCTGCTAACCGGCCCCCAGACGATGCGCCGGAGCTCAGAACCCAGTGAGTGGAGCGCCCCCGCACATCACACCTCGCTCTTTAACTAAAGAGGTGACGGTGGCAAAAGCTGAGACATTTCGAGGGTGTGAGGCTGGAGGGTAAGACTCTAAAGGCAATGAGACCCAGCTCTTTGGCCTCGGCCCCCACAGCCCAGCTCCATGACCTCGTCCAGCTGAAGCAGGAGAACGCCTGTCTGACCGCCATCACCAAGCACATCACACCCTACGTCCGCTCCATCGCCAAGGTGAAGGAGCGGCTGGAGCCCAGGTGAGACCGGGCGGCCCCAGGGAGCCAAGGCACTTCAGCATGGGTGGGAAGGCTGCCCACCCTGGGAAGAGCCCCTTCCGGAAGTCAGTGGGCCGAGTCACGAGGGTTTATTCAGGGCACGTGGGCGACCAGGTGCTCGACATCAACAAAAGCACGGAATGCATGGGCTGCTCTGATCCCCTGCTTCCGGGCACACAGCTGCCCGCCTCCAGCCCTCAGTGGGGCAAAGCAGCAGACGGGCTCACCTCCAACTGCCCCTCCCAGGGCACTCTGCTTGGGTGCCTCCTGGGCACGTCACACCCACAACGGCCAGCAGAACCTCACTTCCTCCCACATCACGCTCCTCCAGGGTCACCTCACTAAATGACATCGGTCTCCCGGGGCTCCAGGGAAACGCCCAGGAAAATCCAGATCCCTTGCTTCCACTCACCCTCAGGTCCCCCCAACCCCAAGTTCTGTTCATGCAACTGTCTCAGTTCACCTGCCGTACCTCCAGGGCTGCCCCCAATCCAAGCCCCCATGGTCACACATGCCCCTGCCCTCCAGGTTGTCACACAGCCAGGGGTCTTCTTCAAGCCTACACGGCCCACCACACCAGGCCTGACGGCCCTTCCAGGGCCCTCGCTGCCCAGTTCTGACTACGTCAGCCCCGCACCACATGCCACTCAATGGCCTTTCTGTCCCCCGAGAAACCAGACTGGTTCCCGCTTCCCAGCCTCTGCCTGGGCCGCTCCTATTTCAGACTGTGGTCCCCTGGGTTCCATGCACTCAGGTCTCAGCTTGAGTGTCCACAGTGAGGCCTTCCCAAACCACCCTGTCCCCACCCACGGTCCCTCCCCGCCTGGGTGTGGGTCCAGACTAGAGCGGACCCGCACCCAGGCCTGCCCTCAGTAAGCAGTGTCTCAGGGCAAAGGCCTGGGGCAGGGGGCAGGTTTGGGGGGGGGGCTCTCGAGTGCGTGTGAGTCCGTTTTTCATCTGGATGGTGAGCGTCAGACCCACAGTGGGCCAGCTCCGTTGCCTCTCAGACTCCAGGGACCGCCCCCCCCCCCCCACCCGCCCACACAGGTTCCAGGCACCGGTGGACGAGGAGTCCGAGCACCTACAAAACGTGCGTGATGACGGCACAGGCGACGAGACCCAGGCCAGGTACAGCAGGTCTTTCAGCCCTGGGAGGGCAAGTGGTTCCGTCTCAGAGACCGGTGCAGACGACGGAGTCAGACCGCAGACTTTCTGTCCCCTCCGGTCCCTTCCTCGGCCTCGGCAGGGCCTCGGTTTGTAAAACACGGGGTCAGAGGGGCTTGTAATGTGGAGGGAGACTCCGAACAGTGACTCACAGACGACAGAGGCGACCTGGATGGACGGGGCCCACATTCCCTAGCAGTCAGTGCCCCGCGGCTGCCTGCACCCGACACCCCCGAGCCGCCAGCACACGGCCCGGCTCCTGGGCGCTTAGGCCAGGCAGCTGTAATTCAGTGGGTGAGAAAAGTGACTGAGGACCGTCGCTGGGAAAGAGCATCACTGTCACTGGAGCCACAGTGTTTGCCAAAATGCTCACCAGAGAGAGGACAGAACGTGCAGCAGCAGCAGCCACGTCACCGTCACTGTCACAGCGGGGCTGGTGCTGCAGCAGCAGCAGCCCAGGGGCCGAGGGGCAGCGAGGTGGCGGGTGGGTCCGCTGCTGCGGCTGGTGACAGGGTGTGTGCCGCACCCCCCCCCCACCCGCCGCCGCCCCCAGGCACCGCGGTGAGCAGCTCAGATGCTTCTCCTGCGGCAGGCTGAACCACTGCGCTCTGGCAGCTAAAACTCCGCCGGAATGAAAGGACAGTCCCTCGGGAGGCCCTCCAGTTCTGGCTCCGAGGCCATGGCCGCCTGGTGCCTTCCAGAAAGGCCCGCGGTTCCATGAGCCTCGACCCCAGTGCTCAGCGTGGTGAACGGGGTGGGGAGTATCTCGGATCGGAGCTCAGGGTCAAGTGTTTCCTTAGGGGTGACCTGGTGTGTGCCACGGACAAGAGAGGGCAGACCTCAGAGCCGAGAGGAAGCAGCCACACCCTGAACGGCCTCCCAGAAGAGCCTGCACTGAAAAACAAAGATCCTCACAGGCCCAAACCAAAAAACGGGGGTGACGGCCCCCCGCGGAGGGAGCACCCCAATTAGCTGATGGGGCGAGTCCCAGGGGCGTAGGCCTGGTACACCCGGTACAGTGTGCTCATCGGGCCCAGCACGCTGAGGAAGGGGAGCTCCCCTTGGGATGGTTTTGTCTAAGGGTAAAGGGTGACTGTCTCCCAGCGGTCACACCCAGAAACTCTCTAAAAGGTCCCCATTTTGGATCCTCTGGCTTCGCTTTCCCTGTGTTCACATGGCCTGAAGTCTTGGTCCCCACCATGGTGACCGGGGAGGAGTCCCAGCCTGCGGGGGCAGTAAATGAGGGAACAGCCAGCCTCAAGCCACTCCCTGGTCCAGCCTCTCCCAGTGCCTGTCCGTGGTCCCATCCTGGGGTCACCTGCACGCCCATGAGGACGTGCTGCTCTGGACGTGGGTGATAAGACTCCAGCCTGAAAGGAATCCAGTTTCTCCTGCATCACAGCCCCATTGTTAGCCGGGAGCCACTGGGAGGTCCCGCCCAGGGACCGGAGCACTGACTCAGCAGAGGGGAGAAACCTGCAACCCAGCTCTCCACCCAGCCCGACCGGGCAGGGCGGGACTCCCAGGGCAGCGTGCGAGGCGGGAGGGTCCCACCGCAGCCCCTCCCCTCCCTCTCTGGTGGCCCTCCCACCCTGTGCTTGCCTCCTGCTGATTACCGCAGCGGAGTCAGCAGCAAATTTTCTCCGGGCGTTTCCCATTCCTACCTGGTGCCCTTTTCACAAGTGAAAACTGATACTTTTCAAAAAGGAAAATTAACCTATGTGACCTAAAATTCGAAGTCTTGGAGGCAAAATGATGCCCAGAGGGACACTTTAAAGCAAACATCCATCTTGATTCAGTGGTTCAAACGGCGAATGGCTTCCCCACACCAGCTGGGCTCACGCGCCACCACGATAATGTCACATGTGAACGTCTGACACCCGTGGACCTGCCATTTCAGGCCACCGACATCCCCACGCCAGAGCATCGCACATGCCCACGGGGGCCTACAGCGCACGAGCCGCTTAGAGGTGGGAATTCAGAACCGAATCGAGGAGGCAAAATGCGCCCCGTTTGTGGCGCAGGTCCAGACACTTCTTAGCCAGAAGCCACACAACCTGCGAGTGGCCGCGTCCCACACAGTCACACCGCTGTCCGTAGTGAAATCAAGTACAGCTTTATTTCAGGTTTGGAAAGGGTATCAGTACTTGTGAAACAAAACCCAATTTAAAACACTTGAATAAACATTTCTGCATGTAAAAAGAAGAGTAGAATAATTACTCCACTAGTTCCTCTCCTAGCTGTGGGCCGCTGCCCGCGCGCGAGCGAGCGCTTCCGACGGCTGGTCTGCCAGGCCCCGGGCCTGGCCCTGGCCCCGCACGGCAGGCTTGCACAGCAGGGCGCAGGGAGCAAGCCCCCACCACGCGGGCAGTGCCAGGTCCTCTACAGAAGCAAAAACGGTGGGAGACGGCAGCTGCCTAAGGCAGTGAGAAGGTGCAGAGAGGGGACACCGGGTTACCGTGCCGTGCCTGCTGGAGGGGCTGCTACCGAAATGAGCTGCAGCTGAGACTTGCCGAGCCTAATCTGTTAACACACCGAGCCAGCTCAGCGGTATCTCCCCACCGTGCCAAGGCCCAGAGGGCTCGATGGGCGGGGCGGGGGGGGGGGGGCGCAAGCCAGTCTACTTTTAGGCTGCAGGAGCCGCGCACACCCTGGGGCTCTGGGGCTCACCCCCCACCCTGTGCTGTAACTGCCGCTCAGTCTGGCCTGCCAGTCCCTGCAAAATGTGTCCTTTCAAGTGGCTTCAAAGTAACTTTGCTCTGTGCAGTGCCTGTGTTCCACTTGGGAATCTGCCTTTAAAACCTGCAATGCAAAAAGAAATCTCCTGACGGTTTTTTAATTTGAGGGAACTGGATGTGGCCTTTGCCCGAAAAGCTCTGGGGAACACCCAGAAAGCCTGTACCTCATTAACCTGATTCTCTGCTCAGCACACCATCACTGCTATATTTATACAGTTAAAAATAAGCTAAGTCTCAGTGCCAGGCGAAAGTCACTCACTTGCCAAACCCTGTCCCTAAGCAGTTCATCTTGTATCCCCAAGTAACTGCTGACTTCCACCCTGGGATCACTGAGGGTGTGAATGTTCTCAGGGACCCTGCCCTAGACCTGCTCCCTGAAAGCTGAAGATAATGTCAAGCCCAGGGGGCCGGCAGGGGGTTGGGGGGTGGGGGAGGGCAGCACCCACACCTCAAGGCCTGCCTTCTGAGCCCGAGGGGCAGGAAGGTGGGCTTTCGGAACTCCAGCAGGTGGAGGAAGAACAGACCTGCAAACCTGACGGCCTCGCATCCCTGCCCACAAAGCCAGGGGCCACCGTTAGCTGCTCTCCAATGAAAACACAAACGCTTACCCCCACCCCCCTGCCAGTCATGAAAACTGGGCTCACACCCGGCCCGCTCCGCCAACTCGGCACAAGGAGCGGATTCCCCTCGGAGGGCTGGGACAGCTGCCCCCCGCCCCCCTCTGTGGCCCTCCTAAGTGGGATTTCACCTGCCAAGTGCGGTCCAGGGAGCGAGTCTACAGCTGCTCTAACCCGAGTCCGCATTCAGCCCACCGGGGCTCCAGCGGCGGCCTCGGCCGGTCGGACAGCAGGACCCTCCACAGGGCCGCTGGGCGGGCGTCTCTGCTCCTCACACCAGCAAGGCCACCACGCCAGCAACCGAAGAACCCGCACACTCTTTGGTATACATAGTAAGGAAAAAACTAATTAGGCCATGAATTCTAGGAAGTAATACCAATTTTGCGTTGGTAAATGCTCTTGTCAACCCCCGTTTCCGGTGTCTGGCACGGCTCATCAAATGTCCATTTTTTGTGTAACGCTCTGTCGCGCGGCGCAGATTCCACTGATGTCATCGCTCACCTAAGTACTGAAAACATTCGACGTTGTCCCTCCAAGTCTTCACGACGCCCCTGTGAGGTAGGTGGTGGCGACCCCATTCCACGGATGGGGAGGTCTAGGCACAGAAAGGTGGGTGGCTCCTCGAAAGCCGCGTGGGGTGGGGTGGCGGGGCGGTGCTCCAGCCGGGGCTCCGCCCCCTCCGCGTTCGTCCCAGCGTCACTGGCGTCACTGCGCACCCGCGCGGAAGGGCCTCACGCTGAGACCAAGCTCCTGTCCAGTCCGAAGTCAACAAGGGCATTCAGAGTCTCTGCATCCGACTCACGGAGCCAACCGCTCTCCCTGAACTCGAAAAACAAAAACAGGACGCTCAGCTGGGATCAGTCCCTCCAGTTAAGCCTTTCACCAGTCGGCTTGAATTGTGTAGCTGTGTGTGCTCTTGAACCTTCTGGAAGAGTCTGAAATGGCATCAGGGACTATGAAACTTTCAGATCAGAACATGGAAATCAATAGGTAATAGGCTTAAATAAAAGCACAAAACTATATGCTATGATAAAATAATACAATCCCAAATAAATGGAGAGCAGTATTTCTTAGGGTTTAACAATGCCTCGCACAGAGCGGGTGTTCAGTAAGCATTTCTTGCATAAAGGACAAATGACCGCCTGGGACATGCCTGCCACTGGCAACAGCCCCCACTTGGGAGAAGGGCGGGAGCCAGGAGCCCGGACGCCACAGGGGCCCGGGCTCCCTGGGAACACCAAGCCGCTCTGCCAAATGAAAGGTGGGGCCGTAAACACCGAGTCCCCTTTGAATTTATACCGCTGCTTATGAAAACTAGATCCCTAAGTATGATTAGATACGCGAAGAGCAAAGTGCCTCCCAAGGCAGGTGAAGAAGTGGGTTTGAAGATGCACGGACGCTCGTGCGCTGAGGACCAAAATAAGGAGGTCGAAGCTGTGCTGCTTTTCGGTTAAAGGAAAGATTTTCAGTGTGTTTCTAACTCTAAAAAGCACTGGTGCCCACACCCCCCTTCCTGCCGAGGAAGCCTCGTTCGGAGCAACGAGTCCACCCCTCCCGCGGGGTCTCGGTTACAGCCAAATGCAAGGTGGCCTCGAAGGCTGGCACAGGCCCGGGGGCTCTCCGGGGCGGGGGGGGGGGGCACCACTGAATATTGCTGATATTTGCTCCTTGTCCACCTTCCATCCTCGCCCTGTCTCATTCCAGCCCAAGAACGTGCTGCTCCGGGAAGTTGGGGGGACAGGGCCAGTCCTTTGGTCCTAAGGCCTTCTGACCGTTGGGTCTTACGTGATATTCCAGAAGAGTACATGGTGACACAGAAAGTGATTAAGAAAATCCATTCCGCAGCGAGGCCGACCGGAGGCCGTCTTGTCCCGGGCTGCCCGGGGTGGGCGGCCCCGCGGCCCCTGGCTTGTCATAGCTCCACCTTGACCCCTTTTATGAAAGGCAGGCCCGTGGGCACCCGCCTCTTGTACTCCAGGTACTCCTCGCCAAAAAAGTGGATGAGCGAGATCTCCTCCTCCTCCGTGCGGTCGCGGAAGAAGCGCCACACCGTCAGCGCGTAGCCGACGCCACAGACGGGGTTGCACAGCATCACCTGGCGGAACACACAAGGTTGGGCAGGGTCAGAGGGGCCGACGCTGGGCACCTCCGCGGCTCCTGCCGCTGCCAGCGCCCACAGAACACTGCCCGCCAAGGGTCTGAGGACGCTCAAAACACCAACTGCGGTCAGGGTCGCTGAGGGCCGCGGCCAGCGTGCCGTCGGGTGCAGTCACATGGTTACCACCCCGCTGGCAATGCACTTGTGTCATGGCTGTTATACCATGTGCTCTCTGTCACCTCTCTCACCTGAAGGGCGGCTCGCGCATGGGAAGACCAACCTCTTGGATTTCGGCCCCAGACTGGGGTGCAGGCAGCTCCCCCTCCAGCCCCCACGAGTAGATTCCCATTCACCTGGTGCACCCCGCCTTCTGCCTTCCTGCACGGCTGCCAGCCCCTCACCTTCCTGTCCTGGGCCACCACAGCCTAACACGCTCCCTCCCACTTCCTGGTGGCCTGGTCCCTGCCTCTGGCCCCACTGCCCACCTGTGTCCCCGATACACTGCTACCTGATGAGCTTCCGAAACGACTTCCTCCACCCAATCACTCCCCTGCTCAGAAAACTCCAAGGCCTAACCCGCCTCCTCGGGCTGGTGGGAACGCAGGATCTCAGCCCACCTCTTCCAGTCCCACCCCCCACCTCAGCTGCATCCACCTGGGCTGCCTCTCCCCCCTCCGGACTCAGGTGGTTTTTCCACTTTTGAGAACGCCTCACCCACTGACCCATCGCCAAAGAGCCCTTCCAAGCCAAGAGCTCGTCCAGCCCTCGGGCAACTTCCTGTGAGAACCCACTCGCCCACTCCTGGCCCCTGGGACTGGCCCGCCGGATGTGTCTCCCCCCCACGTGGGCGACTTCCATCGAGAGAGGCAGGCACAAGCCTTCAACGCCTTGTTCTCATCCCTGTTCACCCACCTGGAGCTGCTTTCTGTTCCCAGCAGAGGCTCAGCCCTTTACCACCCACAAGCCACCGGGCCCAGGGCAGCCCCGAGGTGCTGCTGCCGCTGCCGCTCTCCCACGTGACTCGTGCAGACAGGGGGGCCAACCGAGCCACGTCAAAGCCAGGACCGGCCCAGCCAGCAACCCCCGAGCCCGTGCCCTCACCGCCGCAGACGCCTCTCTGCGTGACCTAGAGCGGGGTCTCCCCATCACAGGCCACAGGCTGTATTGAGCCACAAAATCACAAACAGCCTTACAGATAATAATAATAAAGTAGAAAACAGAGTGCCTTGCACACGGTAAGGGCAAGTGCTGTCCTGGGAAGGGCTTGCTCCGCTTTTACACACGTGTGTATGAGTGTACCACGATCTATGGCCAAGGAAGTGTAAAAACTCTTTAGCCCTGGCTGGTGTGGCTCAGCGGATTGAGCACCAGTCTGTAAAGCAAAGGGTCCCTGGTTCGATTCCCAGTCAGGGCACATGCCTGGATTGCAGGCCAGGTCCCCAGTAGGGGGCGTGTGAGAGGCAACCACACATTGATGTTTCTCTCCTCTTTCTCCCACCCTTCCCCTCTCTAAAAAATAAATAAAGTTTAAAAAACCCCCAAAAAACTCTTTAGTTCTCAGGCTTATAACTAGCACCGGTGGCAAATGCATGTCTCAACTATAACTGACTCCTTCCCGGGGAATGTAACTGTAAATGCAAGAGTCTTAAGTTTCAGAAATGCAAGTTTTAAAACACATGCCATGTTCTGGTCAAGTGGCTCAGTTAGTTGGAGCATCGTCCTATACACCAAAAGGTTGCAGGTTCAATCCCCCCTTCTGGGCACATCCCTGGGTTGCAGGTTCGATCCCTGGTCAGCATGTGTACCAGAGGCAGCTGATCAATGTTTCTCTCTCTCTCCCATTCCCCTTCTTCTCTAAGAGCAAGGAAGGCATGTCAAGGAAGGCAGGAAGGCAGGAAGGCAGGAAGGCAGGAAGGCAGGGCTATGCAGAGACCACTGGGGCCACCAGAGGCCCCACGGACCACACGCTGCCCTGGAACGCGGGGGCCCAGGCTGCATTTTCCTCACAAGGTAGTGAGTTTCTTAAGCTCTATCCATGTTCCCTGGCCAAGTCCTCCTAGGACCAAGAGAACAGATTCAAGAGACAGTGGTCAAGGAACAAAACTCACTCTGCAGCCCGAGACAGAACACACCTCCGCAGTCATGTTACACCCGGCACACGACCTCGGCCTCCTCAATGGCAGCTTCCAATGAGAACGAGCGGCAGCCCCGGCTCTGTCCTCACCCCACTGGGTGCTTCAGACCCAAGTGGCAGAGCAGGGGCGCAGCAGATGCAGGCGCAGCACCCAGACTCACCAAAAGCTTACAATTCAGGATGCTTGTATTTCAAGCACATGGTAAAAAATGTCAAGGACTGAAATCGGTTCCTTTGACTTTTATTTAGTTCTTGCTTGAACTGTGACAAGGAGCAGGTGCACCTACTCACAGAGGACGACAGCCTTGAGGATACACCAAAACCCACCGAATGGCACACCGGGAAGTGGTGAATTCTGTGGCATGTGAATGACATGTCAGTTACATTTTAGGAGAATGGAAAGGAAACCAGTGTCAGCCCCGATACTGTACCTGGGTTCCGATGCTCCAGTAAAACCAGCCGACGTAGGAAGGGTGCCGGAACCAGGCGTACACCCCGCTGGTCACCAGAGTGTGCGTTTCTGACTTTTCGTTCTGCACCACGTGGTTAAAGTTGGAGCCAGCTGTAAACATGGCCGCTTTCCTAAGACATTCTCCGAAGATGACCATCAGCAGGCCCGTGGCACTCAGCCAGGTGATCTGCTTCAGTTCTGCAGGGGACAAGGCGACAAATGGGAAGTGGAGACTTGGGACTGTGCAGTTCCCCGCTTGGGATGCTCACGGCAACTCTGTTTTCCAAAGACAGGAACAGTGGAAAACACGCTCGCGGGCAACTGGCATTTGTTATCACGTTAAAATTTAAGTATAAGCAAAACACATCCTCCTACGCTGTGCCGCTCGTCTGTTTCAAGTGCCAACAGCCCCATCAGAGCGTCCTGGCAAAGAGCTGGCAGGCTCTCAGTCCACTGCCCTGCCACAGGCTCCTGTCCCTCCCCTGGGGACAAGGGCAGCTGAGAGAAACAGAGAAGGTCCCAGCATTTCCCACCTTGGCCATTTGCTGACTGCCGGGGAACGACACACGTTTGATTTAATTTGCTGTGGGAGGTTCCACTTGCAAGTAGGTGCCTGGTGCAGAGGCTTTTGCTAATAAAAGCTTCGTATGAAATTCCTCAAGTCACATAAAATGACTAGATCCAAATCTCCTCCGACTGTAAAGTCAGGATTACAATGATCAAAGGCAGGGCCTTCGTATCCCGGGATGCACTACGTTATGCACGGCTTAAAGCAAAAGGTCAGCATGTCCTCGATTCAGACTCCAGAAGCAGAGTCCACAAGCCCGTCCTCTGCAAAGAGCTTAGCGAGGACAGAGGCCTGGGGAAATCACTCAGGGAGATTAAACCTGACAGGTGAACCCAGGTCACTGTCGCCGAGCTGGCGAGGAAGCCACCTACTCCCCCTCCGCAGGGGACAGCAGGGCGCACTGACCTGGCCAAAGGATGTTTTCAAGTGTGAACTCAATCCAAGAAGAAAGAGCAGCCACGGTATACTCCAGACTGTGATTGAGGAGGAAGGAATCCAGCGACAGGCTCTTGGGATTGTTCACCGCGGTGACCAGGTATTCCGAGTAGTGGAACAATGACAGTGAGCACATGTACCTATTTAAAACAAAAAGGCAGGTGAAATTTGAACTTCTGGAGTGAGAAATTAAAGAGAGACAGAGAGAGCTAAGTCAGGGTAAGGGAACAGCCACAGGTTGAAGTACAGATTCGGGTCTGTGAAACCGTCCCTGAACTCTGCGATGAGGTCCTACGGCCACCTGTCCGAGACTGGACCTCAGGCACCCACGTTACTCCCTCAGGTTTGCAGAAAGGGAGGTTTTAAAAGGACCACACTTTTGAATGTCACAGGCAAAAAAAAAAAAAAAAACATAGGTTACGAAGGCATTACGGGCCCTCTCGCCTTTCTAAGATGACGCTGCACACAGTAAAACGTGGAAGTGGGAAATTGCAAAATAAAGTAGAAGTGTACGTCAAATACTAACATTTTAAAAAATGAAGTAACTCCAGCAACAAAGAATTAGACAGCTCATGTTGACAAGAGGAGAAAAGCTTTTCACCTTGAAGCCACGGGTTCCTATCCAGGTCAGGGACTAGAGGGCGTGAGGGACTAGACTGAAGTCAGGGTGCAGGGGAAGAATCCTCCCTGGCCCTGGGGGATGCACCAGATGTGCCCTGATGGAAATCAGAGATGGTGGAGGCCTGTGCAGACAAGCCAGAGCCTTGGCCCTTTCCGCAATGGCGGTGGATGCCACAGCAGCTGCAGCTGTGGGCACCTGCTGGCAGCAGAAGCGACCAAGGGGCACAAGCCTTCAAGGTCCCAGCTGTGGGAATCTCAGTGGAAGACGGGTGCCTCGTTTCCACAGAACCCTAAACAGCCTTCAGCCAGCCAGAGACGAGACACAGAAACGACGAAATACCTCCACGCACCCTCTGATCTGCCCACCCTAGCCTCAAGCCCCCTGTTCCCCCCAAGTCCTTCTTACCAGCCAAAGTGATTCCAAGAAGACTGGCTAAAACTTAGCAGCACCCCGCAGCCGAACACGAAGCCAAGGAAGCAAGCTCGGATGGCTATCTAAAACAGACCCAAAAGAAGTTGTCACCTGCTGCCCTAGGAGAACACACACCCTACTTCCTGGGATAGGCAAGCCACCGGCAAGCACCTAGAGCCTGGGTGGAAATCCCGCACCCACCGCTCTACCTGCGTGGCCTTGGGCAAGTTTCTTAACCTTCTGGACCTCGGTTTCCCCATCTACAGAATGGGGATAATAATAGTACCTACCTTTTAGCACGGTCTTGAGGATTACCCACGTAAAGCACGTAGGAGCAAATGCTACATTAAGTTTTAGCTGCCATTATTACTCAGGGCTGTAGGTAAACTGTGTGAACCTAATTTATTGGCAGGATTCTCCCAAGTCACCGCAGCGAACCTGGTCTGGGCACCCGGGACTCTTGCGCCCGGCCCCCTCCAGGTAACTGCGGGACCTCTGACCTCAGACTTGACAGCAGGTAGGTCTCCACACCTTCAATTACATAAAAGAACTCATGGGCTCGCTCACTTCCCACCCCACGCGCATCTGCCGCAGCTGCTGAACCGCACCAATTGCAATCCTGCGCCCGCTCCACTGGGGTGGAGGGCCGGCCCCACGCCCCCGAGCCGGTGAGGCGCGGTCCCTCCTGCCACCTGAACTCGCGACCACAGAACACGCCGGGGGAAGTTGCCCCTTTCCCGGCCGACCCCGAGGAGGGTGCCCGCGCGCCGCGCCCAGCCCTCCCGGTCCTCGCCCAACGCCGGCCCGCACCTGGTAGCGCGGCGGTCGGTAGAGCAGCAGCAGCAGCGCGTTGAGCCCAGCTACGTAGAGCGCCAGCCCCGTGCGGCCCTGCAGGCCGGCGCGCGTGAGCAGCGGCAGCGCGAGCACGGAGGCGCCCAGCAGGAAGGTGGCGAGACTGAGACGCGCCTCGGAGCCCGGCGGAGCCCGCGCCGCGCAGCCCGCCATGGCGCAGGGCGGCGGACCAGCGGGCGACGGCGCCGGCTGTAGCCCAGGGAAACCCGCCCGCCTGCCCGCCGCGCCTGCGCACTGCGCCGCCGACGCCAGCGGGGAAAGAGATGCTGGAGCTGCGCGCCGCCTCTGAGCTCTCGCGATAATGCAGCACCGCAGGGCTGGGCTGGAATTTGGCGGGAGCGCCCCGCCCGGTGGCCCCGCCCAGGTGCTGGGGGACGTCTTGACCCCGGTGGAGCGGCAGCCGGAGGGGCGGGGCCTCAGGTCACCTGAGTCCCCGGCGAAGTCCAAACCTCCATCCAGAATGTCCCTGATCGAAGAAATCACGAGAAATAGAAAGTAACCCAACCCTGGGCTGGCCCCGCGCAGTCTTCCCCTAAATTCGCACCTGTCGGCGCGCGGCCGCGAGCGGGGCCGATCCCATCCTCCACTTTTAGGGGTCCGCACTCAGGGGCCGAGCACGGATTTCCCTCGCCCGCTCTCAGCAGGGTCCCCGAGCACCCGCTGGAGCCCACGTTGCGCCTCAGGGACGGGAACGTTACCCTTGGGGCACAAGCGCTGGGCATCCACGCCGCGGGATGACCGCCAACTTGGCAGATGATGGAACAACTCAGGATATGTCACGTGTTTTAAAAGGCAGAATTCAAAACTTTACAGTGTGTTCTTGACTTCACTTGGGAAAAACAAAATCACTTGTGTGAACCTGGGGAAATGTTTAAAGGAAAAGTCAGGGGGCAAATCTCTGAGCGACTTTTACTTTCTTCTTTATATGTGTTTGTATTTTCCATATTGCCCACAATCAAATTATATTACTTTTATCATCGTAAATTGTCCTTTACTCTTTTTAAAGGGTTAATTAATAATGCCCCATCTGGGGAGCTAGCTACACAGCAGTGGTAGAAGAAAAAGGCAAGTCAACGAATGACTAGAAAAAACTGTGGCTGGGTGGGAGAGGGGCAGGAGCCCAGTGAGGGTGGAGAAAGAGGAACCTCAAGGAGGGACCTTAGGTGGGAGGCCCGGAGGGTTCAGATTCTGCGTGGGAGAGACGCTGCAGCTAGGTCTCGGTGCCCTCAGGGACCCGCAGCCTGCCTGCCACTCGAAATGAGAGCAAGGGCGTCCAAGGGGAGGAGGGGAGGGAGGGCGGCACGGAGTTTGCAGTCACCGAGGCGGGAGGGAGCAAGGGTGAGCAGGATTGGGGACAGGCCCCCGGGGACGCTGGAGCCCAGAGCAGTGAGCCAGACTGCACCGAGGCCCGGCCTCTGAGCTCCTGGCCTACCTGCTCCTCTGTTCCCACAGGACCTGGCTGGATGCCTGGCATTTGGGCGGCTGGGCTCAGGGAAGGATGGAGACCCTGGGCTGGAATCCTGGCCCCTGCGCTGCTGCAGTCCAGCTTTGGGACCGCAGGCGAATCAACTCCATGAGGCTCGGTTCCTGTAAAATGGGGATCCTGATTTCCGGGACCAGTGTTCACAAAGGTCTGTCAATCCCAGTACCATGTTTAAATGGTGCTCACAAGGCATGTGCTGAACTTGGTTGGTCGGAACTGAAAGGAGATTTAATGTTTCAAATTCCAAAGTCGACCAGGGGCAGTGAGTGCCACGTGGGAAGGAGGCCTGAAATTTATGCTGAACTCCGGCCTCTGCTGCAAGTTTTTCATGGTCTCCCCCGGACTCCAGATTCCTCCTTCGGAGGCAGGAAGCCTCAGAGCCACTAGAGGGCGCTCGTTGCATCTTCACTCCTGTGAGTAAGTATCGTCCTGGGGCAGAGCTGCTCCCAGGAACCTCCATCTCTGGCGGTGGGCCAGGGACCATCCCCATTCTGGGCACATAGTAAGGTAATCCAGACTGGAGAGCGCCCTCTCTCCTCTGCCCATCCTTTCCCTCCCAGGGGTGTCCAGTCTGCAGCCCAGGATGGCTGTGAATGAGGCCCCACACGAAATCGTTAAGCTTACTTAAAACCTTTTTTCCTCATCAGTTTTCATTCGCGTTTGTTTATTTAATGCGTGGCCCAGGACAATTCTTCTTCTTCCAGTGTGGCCCAGAGATGCCAAAAGGTTGGACACCCTTGTTCGACCCCACCAGCCCCATCTTACAGAAGGAAGGAAGGGGAAGCAGACCGGTCCATGCACGGCCAGTCCAGAGGGAAGGGAATTTTTAGAAGTCACTGGAGTTGCCGAGTCCGTCAGGGCTCAGAGTTCAGAGGCCAGTGATGGAGGCCGTAGGCAAGTGAGCAACTATATTCACACGCTGGCATAGGCCCAGAGAAACAGAGCATCACAAAGACACGCACACCCAGGCACAGACTGGAGCAAGGCGCACAGGCCTTCTTCCCCACCAGAGAGGAAAGCAATCCGATCAAACCAACTCACCCACCCAGCTGTTTGATACGCCCCTCCCCCGCCCATCCAGGGGAACAACAAGCCTGCAAAATACAAGAAAACAAAGGAAAACTGCTCAGCCCTGGGATGCCTCACTTGCCTTTTTGTAAATAAGCATTTGAATGTGTTTTGTTCCAGGAGCTGCCAGGCAAGCACAAAGGGAGCCCTTTCTCATGCAGGAAGGTCCCTCAGCAAACCCCAACCCCCCGTCCTGCCATCTGCCCACAAGCTGAGGTGGCTGCCACCCTCGGCCAAGTCAGGAGCTCTCCTGTTTAAAGAGTCCTAAGAACCACCTCGACGTTTCCCAGGTAAACTGCAGGCTGACGTGAAATTAGGTTCCTTCTCTCCAGCGGCTTGCTTATTGAGCAAGAGAGAATGGAGGTGAGGGAGGGGATGAGGCAGGTGCAAGGGTGGGCATTTACCGAGCACCTTCACCCACATGGTCTTCCTGAGACTGAGACGGAAAGTCCACTCCTCTCCAAGCTTGGCCCCAAGTAGGAAAAAGTCCAGAAACTGGGCCCCTCCCCTCCTCCCTGCAGGTGGGTCCCCAGAAAGTTGCTCTTCGAGTGGCCTACTGGGCCCCTTGTCACTCACAGGCCTGGTCCAGTTCCCACGTGGAGGTGGGCGTGAGGCCCTGCACTGTGGCTCAGCTCTTCCCAGGAGGGAACCCTGGTCCTCCTAAAGTTTTCTTTTCCGTCCCCGGGCCCTTCTGGGCTCCAGGCATTAAAGCCTCCTCTCTCTAGTCTGGAAATGGGTAAATGACGCGTAATTTATGAGCACAGCATCCCAAAGTGCGTAAGTCACATGCGCACAAAGCAGCCGGGTAAATATTTAAAGATTAGAGCCAGCTGGGGAGAAACACAAAAGGCTGGGACAATGGGGGTCTCTCTGAATTCACTCTCCCGGAGCTGGGCCAGCCTGGTTCAGTGTTGATGCACTCACCAGAGTCCCAGCCTTTGTCCCCTGGAGGACCCTTGGCTGCTGAGCTTTTCGGAGCCCAAGGCGGCTAAAGAGAGTTAAACAATCGCAGCCTCTCCGACCCCATCTGGAGACAATTGGCTGGGTCATTCCAGCGCTTTCGCTGTGTCCCAATAGTTAATTACACGGAGCAATCACTCCATTCCACTTTGAAATGCATCTGCGGAGGGGGACGGTGCCTTTCTCCCACCGGTCGCCACACTCCAAGCGGCCTTCCCAGCACTCACCGCTGAGAGCTGCTTTGAAGGCCTGGGCCTCCCGCACGAGGCAGAGAAGCTGCCCAGGGCTGCCACCCGGGGTGGCCGGTGGAACGTGGGCGCAGCCTGTAAATGCCCTTCCCACCGCCTTTCCTGACTTGAATCGATGTATAATGTCTGGGGTGTGCGTGTGTGCGCGCGCGCGCGCGCATGTGTGTGTGCGAGTTTTGCCAAAGTCAAGAAAGCCTAAGGGAAGAAGGGAGGGCAAAGACCCTTTGCCTTTAACTCCCGAGCGTGAGAAAGCACAGGACGCTGAGCAGCCCTGGAAGCCCCCAGAGCCCTCCGGAGTGAGAGAAGGTATTTGTCCCGGGATGAGCAAGGGCGGCCTAGGTCACCCCAGCGCTCTGCCTGGACCTGTGCTCCTTTCCAAGCGCCCTGGGGACCCCAGATCCTAAAGATGGAAAGGGAGTCGCTGGCCTACATCTCAGCTTGCATAAGCCCGGCCTCTGAGCGGGTCCCTGCCCTTCCCAGCAGCCCCAGCTTGAAAGCCCCGCGCCCTGAGTGCTGCCAGAGAGGACGCGGGGTGAACCCGCGGCCGCACCCCCACTCCGAAGAACGCCTCCCCGGCCCTGGAGCGCCTTGGGGGCCTGGCCTGCCCGAGTGGCTGTAGATGCCCAGACGCAGGACTGGCCAACAGCGCGGGACAGGAGGCGGAATCGGGTCCCCAGCCTGGGCCTCCTAGAAGGATCTCGGTGGAGACTTATCTACTGTCTCCTCCAATGACCTCGCCTTTAACTTAGTGGGGGAAGTGGCTGCCCAGAAGGAGCCAGAATTGGGGTCGCGTGGGGGATGGGGCGGGGGTAGAAGCTTGTCTTCGAGCGCAGGAAAAGGGAAGGTGGGACCCCTTTCAACCGCGAGTTCGGTGCGACCCTCAGCCGGCTTAAGGCGAGATTGGTGACGGGGTGGGGGCACTCTAGGCGAGGGGAAGCTTGCAAAATGGGGCGAAGCAATCAGCCTGGCTGGGGACACCGCCGTGAGAGGACAGGCGGGGTGGAGGGGCGCAGCGGGCGGTGGCCGGCCGGGGTTGGGGGCAGCGGAGGCGGAGGGTCCTGAAGAGGGCGGGGGGCGGAGCTCGACCGAGCAGAGCGCCGCCCCCTCAGTCTCGCCTCCCACAGCCGAAGCAGAACATTGCGAATTAGAGCATTTTGCGGTCAATTTTCCACTGCTTAAGAAACACTAAACCACCCACGTGAGCGGCCACACCCTGCGCGGCCGGGATCCCCGGACCCCGGCTCGAGAGCAGCGGCGGCCCGAGGAGCTGGGGGTGCCGGGGTGCAGGCGGGAGCAGCCCGCGGGCCCCTTTCTAGTGGCCCTAACTCCGGAGAGGGGCTGGCCCCGCGCTCCCGCTGCGGGCGGCCAGGGCCGCGCCGAGGGCTATTGGTTTGCTAATGCGCCGGAGTTGAAAGGCGCGGGCGGCGGTTTATGGGGAGGGACCGTAATTAGAGGACAAATTGCCCCGCTGCCCGCGCTGCTCGAGAGCGGCGGCGGGGTTGGGGGCGGGGTGGGGGTCCGCCAGAGCTGGGCGCGCGCCCAGCCCCGGTGCAGATGCGCTGCAGCTGGAAGCCTGCGCGCGGCAGGGCGCCCCGAGCTTGGCCCCAGGGGGGCGGGTGCGGGCGCGGCTTTGTGGGGCCCGCACAATGCCCTTAACACTCCGCTGCCTCCTTTGTGCCGGGCTGCGCCGCCTGCCTGCCCGCCCGCCTCGCGGCTCCTTTGGCGCCTTTGTACGGCGCCGGCGCCGCCGCCCCGAGCCAGAGCCAGTGCGGCCACGCTCGCTGCTCGCGCCCTGCCAGCCCCGGCGCTTCAAAGCTGCCTGGCGCGTGCCAGCGTCCTCCGTCGGGCCTCCGGCCGCCGGCGCCCCGGGCCCGGCCAGGATCCGGCCCGCGGGCCTTGCGGCCAGGGAGGAACAGCACCCCGAGCCGCTGTCGCCGCAACCTCAGCCTGAAAGGAGGGCGGGGCGCCGTCCTCCACGCTGCTTGGCGCTTGGGGACCACGCTGCCCCGGCGGGGCGCTTCACTGTCGCGGGCGAGGGCGGGGAGGGAGCAGATACCCGCGCTGGACGGAGTGGGAGGCCCACCCAGAGCCTAGCAGTTCCCCTCCTCGTCACACTGCGGCCCTTCGAAGGCCAATGTGTTCATTCCTCTGCCGCGGCGCTCCACTGAGGACTTTCTGTGTCCATACGACTCCCCCCGCCTCCCGCCCTCGAAAGCGGCTGCGGGGACAGGCATTGCCCAGAACGCCACTTCACAAACACGGAAACCGAGGCTGTGGGGGTCCCGTACAGGGAGGTGTGTAGTTTTGAGCCCAGGGTCTCCCCTGGGCGTCAGCCTTCCCGTCCAGTCACAGCTGCCGGAGTCCCGCTCCTGGGCCCAAACCCAGGACCGCACTGGAGTCCTCCTGGGGCCGAGCCCCTCCAGGGCAGGCGCCTCCTCCCCTAAGCTCCCTGGGTCTCCAGCTACAGCCAGAATACGAAAAGAGGTTCAGGTTCCAGACCTCCCAAAGCGCCAAGGATGCTCTCCCAGATGATCGGTGGTCTTCCCCACCCCCTCCTCCCATTTGCTGGGACCCTGGGAAGGCGGTTGGGAGTAAACCCCCCCCACCCCCGCCGGCTTTCTCTGGGAGGGGAAGCGTTCTCCGAGCCTGAGTTGGCCAGCCTGCACTGGCTGGAAGTCCGGGACTGGAGGTGGGGAAGGCCGTCCTGGCTCGCCCTGGCCGGAGGCTGCCTGCAGCTTGAACTCTTGCCCCCACCGAAGAGTGTGGTCCCTAACAAAGTCAGAGGGCACCTGAGCCCAGGCTGCGTCCTGGCCCAGGAGCGCCCCGAGTCCCGAGGCACCAGCAAGGAGGAGGCAGGCCGTGGCCCCGCGGGCGGGCTGCACGCTTTAATGAGACACATGTCGCTGTGTGGCCCTGCAGGCCCGGGCTGCGCCTGGCTTTGAGCAGCCACAGGCAGAAAATTGCCGCATTGTCCCAACAGTGGGGCTACTAACAGGGTGTTGGCAGCCTGGACAGAGCGTGAAGCCTGCAGGCAGCCTTCGCTGGCTGGTGCTTGCTGCCTCCTCATCTTCATCAGGCTGGCGGAGGCCTGGTGCTCTGTCATGGTCGTTAGTGGGGCTCGAAGCTGGAACGCCCCCGTGGGTGCCCCAGAGAACCCTTGGAGCTAAGAGCAGCCAGGCCCAGGCAAGTAGGCCTGGTGGTGAGGCCCAGAACCTAGGGACACTGGGATGGGACAGGCATGGAAGGGATGCGCAATGGAGGGGCCCCGGCCTTGGGGAGTGACGGAGGTGAGGTGGATAAAGGCCGAGAAAGGGTAAAAGGGGGCACGCTCTCGGGAGGGAGGGAGGAGATGTCCTGGGCTGTGAAAGGCAGTGAGGCGGAAGGAGGTGGGGAATTTACCGGTGTGTCCCCCCTCCCCCCCTTCAGAATTCCTGCAGTCCAGGATCATCTCATTGACATGCAAACGAGGGGCCCCTATAAAGGCTGTGCGGCCGCCCGAGGGTGCAGATACAAAAACATGGGCACTGAGCCCGAGAACCGGGGCAGCTCCAGCGGCCCCGCGGCCAGATTTCGAAAGGTCTGGGGTTCCAAAGGGCTCAGGGTGGGGGCCCCGCCAGGCTGGCTGGGGCGAAGGACCAGAGGGCTGCGGCCCTGCCCGCTAACAGCCTTTCGTCCCCAGATCTCCAAGCCGCTGATGGAGAAGAAGCGACGGGCACGCATCAACCTGTCGCTGGAGCAGCTCAGGTCGCTGCTGGAGAAGCACTACTCGCACCAGGTGAGCCCCAGGGGTGTGGCGGTGGTGGGTGATGTGATCCCTGCCTCGTCTCCTCCGACCCCGGCGCCCCAGCTAAGAACCCTTTCCACGACCCACAGATCCGGAAGCGCAAGCTGGAGAAGGCGGACATACTGGAGCTGAGCGTCAAGTACATGCACAGCCTTCAGAACTCGCTGCAAGGTAGAGGCGGA
>PVKU01010555.1:0-51077 GCA_004027475.1 Anoura caudifer | reverse complement strand
CGCTGCCGCTGTCCCGGCCGTGCCAGTCTTCCGCTCTTGGGACAGGAAGGAGTTGGGGGCCTGGGATGCAGGTGGTTCAACTTGAAGTCAGACACGCTTTTTAAACTTCCCCTTTTTCTCTGTAATCCAGCAACAACAATGTAACTTTCAGGGGCAGGTACTGGTGCTGAAATACTTTATTGTATTATAATACTTTGGGTTTTTTTTTAAATTAAAATTAAAATACTTTGTTTTGTTATGCACACTGTCCCTAGGACTGAAAACTTTTTTAATGTATTACCTTTTTTAAGCACATGGGACTGTTTTCTATCAGATGATGACAATGAGGAGGCAGCCGCAGCTTCTAGTAAAACTGAGATCTTTGAACAGAAGATCAAGAGACCTGCTGAGGTAGGTACGGCTCCTACCTGTCTCGGGGACGCCGCGTGTGCGACCGTCTCTGCTTTCAGCTTCTCCTCCTGCTTCGCGTGGCGATCTATTGTTGGTTATATTTCCTCACTAACTCGTCTGCCAAAGATCAGTAGGGAAAGGGAAATGGAATACAGTGATCCCTCACCTGTAGCGGGAGTTGCGTTCCAGAGACCCCAGTGATAGGTGAAAATCCGCTAAGTAGCATCATTATATTTATTTTATTATTTATATATATTTTAAAACTTTATAAACCCTTCCCACACTCCTATAAACCTTTCTCACTCTCTTATTAACCTTTCCCATACTCTTATAAACACTTCATATGCTCTGAAACACTTTCTACACTCTTAAACCTATGTAATTTTAACAACGTATAAAATTCTATATGAGTACTCACCAGTGAAGTATACGTAGTAATAAAGTTCAGATTACCTTACTCTTTTTTTTTTTTTAAGATTCTATTCATTTATTTTTAGAGAGAGGGGAAGGGAGGGCCAAAAAGAGGGAGGGAAACATTGATCAGTTGCCTCTCACATGTCCCCAACTGGGGACCTGGCCCACAGCCCAGGCTACTGCCCTGACTGGGAATCAAACATGTGACCTTTTGGTTTGAGGTACAACACCCAACCAACTGAGGTACAACTGAGCCACACTAGTCAGGGCAGATTAGTTTAATCTTCTACTTACAAGTTAGCACAAAGGATAGATTTGGTCGGAAACAGTGTAGAAAACTTCTGGCTAAGCAGCTTTACCAATCCGTGAGCTTATCTTCAGAGAACATTTTTTTAAAAGACTTTATTTATTTATTTATTTAGACAGGGAAAAGGAGGGAGAAAGACAAGGAGAGAAATATGGATGTGAGAGAAAAAAATTGATAGGTTGCCTCTCATACATGCCCTGATCAGGGACCAAACATGCAACCCAGGCATGTACCCTGACCAGGAATTGAACTGGTAACCTTTTGCTTTGTGGGACAATGTCCAACTGAGCCACATTGCTCGGTGTGAGAACTTTTTAATGTTCTGCTTGCTGAGGTATAATGTAGTTTATTCCTTTTAGTTTACAGTTCCCCTTTGAGTTTTAACAAATGTATACAGTCATGTTAACTATCACCACAGAGAACATAGACAATGTGTTCATTACTCCAAGCAGTTGTCTCTGCCTCCTTGTCTTTGTCATCAGCGCCCCAGCCCATCATTCCTTTGTTTTCTTTCCCAACAGTTTTGCCTTTTCTGGAGTATCTTATAAATCAGATCATATAGTATGTAGCTTTGGGAGCCCTGCCTTCACTCAGTGTCATGCTTTTCTGATTCATCCATGCCGATGCATGTGTTAGTAGTTTGTTCTTTTTTGTTTAAACAGTACAGGCTAGGATCCAGACCATATCAATAAAGCACATATTGCAATAAAACAAGTCACATGATTTTTTTGGTTTCCCAGTGTATATAAAAGTTATGTTCACACTATACTGTAGTCTATTAAGTGTTCAATAACATATGTCTAAAAATCAATGTACATACCTTAATTTTAAAAAGCTAACCATTATAGGAGCCTGTTAGGAAAATGGCCAATAGATTAGCTCAATGCAGGGTTGTCACAGACCTTCAATTCATACAATTTATACAAAATGCAGTAAAATTAAGACATGCCTGTCTTTGTTGGCTGGATGTCCTATAGTGTGTTTATCCATTCACTAGTTGATGGACATCTGTGTTTTTTTTAATTTTGGGAAGTTATTGATAAAACTGCTCTAAATATTTGCATATGAGTTTTTTGTATGTGGATGTATGTTTTCATTTCTCATGGATACAGACACCTGGGAGTACGGTTGCTAGGGCATCTAGTGTTTGTTTAGTTTATGAGTAGCTGCCAAACTGATTTCTAAAATATCACCATTTTATACTCTCACCAGCAAAAAGCCCTGGAATTTATGTATAAAAATTTGTGTATTTATTCTTACATGTTTAAACTCCAGTCACCTTCAAGGTACTATGCATTTGATGCAATACAACTATTGAGACTTTTATTCTTTTCTTTTTTAATCTAAATTATATTTTATTGATTATGCTATTACAGTTGTCCTGATTTTTCCCCTTTTGCCCCACCCTCCACTCCCAAACCCCACTCCCTCAGGCAATTCCTCCACCATTGTTCATGTCTGCGAGTCACATATATAAATTCTTTGCCTACTCAATTTCCTATACTGTACTACTTTCCATCCCCATGGCTATTCTGTAACTACCAATTTGTACTTCTTAATCCCCTCACCTCTTCGCCCATTCTCCTCATCCCCTCCATCTGGAAACCATCAAAATGCTTTCCATATCCATGATTCTATCTCTGTTCTTGTTTGCTTAGTTTGTTTGTTAGATTCAATTGTTGATAGATATGTATTTATTACTATTTCATTGTTCATAATTTTGATCTTCTTATTTTTCTTAAATAAATCCCTTTAACATTTCTTGTAATAATGGTCTGGTGATGATGAACTCCTTTAGGTTATTTATTGTCTGGGAACCTCTTTGTCTGCCTTTCAATTCTAAATGATAGCTTTGCTGGATAGAGCAATCTTGGCTGTAGGTCCTTGACTTTCATGACTTGGAATACTTCTTTCCAGACCCTTCTAGCCTGCAAAGTTTCTTTTGAGAAATCAGCTGACAGTCTTATAGGAACTCCCCTGTAGATAACTAACTTCTTTTCCCTTGCTGCTCTTAGGATTCTCTCTTTATCTTCAAGCTTGGGCATTTTAATTATGATGTGTCTTGGGGTGGGTCTCTTTGCATCCATCTTGTTTGGTACTCTCTGTGCTTCCTGGACTTGCATGTCTATTTTCTGCATCAATTAAGGATGTTTTCTTTCATTATTTTTTCAAATAGATTGCCAATTTCTTGTTCTTTCTCTTCTCCTTTGCTACCCCTATGAAGCACATGATGGATTGCTTAAAGTCATCCCACACACTGCTTACACCAGCCTCATTTTTTAGGACTCTCTTTTCTTCTTGTCATTCTGATTGGTTGTTTTTTGCTTCCTTATGTTCCAAATCATTGGTTTGATTCTCAGCTTCATCTGTCCTACTGTTGTTTTCCTGTAAATTGTTCTGTAGTTCAGTTAGTATATCCTTTGTTTCTGACTGGGTTCTTTTTTATGCTGTTGACATCCTCACTAAGTTCCTTGAGCATCCTTATAACCAGTGTTTTGAACTCTACAGCTGATAGCTTGCTTATCTCCATTTTGTTTAGCTCTTTTTCTGGAGTTTTGATCTGTTCTTTATTTGGGTCATGTTTCTTTGTCTTCTTGTTTTGGCAGCCTCCCTGTGTTTGTTTCTATGTATTAGGGAGAGCTTCTCTGACTCTGTGTCTTGGTAACATGGCCTAGTGTAGGGTCCAGTGGCATAGCCTCCCCTATCACCCAAGTTGGGTAACTTGAGGTGCACCTTTTGTTGTGGTTTGAGTACACCCTCCTTGTGTAGTTGAGCCTTGGTTGCTGTTGGCAGATCAGCGGGAGGGATTTACCCAGGCCAGTCAGCTGCAAGGATTGGCTGTGATCCCTTGCCACCAACCTCCCTCCTCCATAGAGGATCAGCTCTACAGGGGCAGGGTTGTGGTGCTCCAACGTGGTCTGTAGCTGTCTACTGGGTGTGCTGGCCCCTGGAGTTTACGAGGTGATGCAGGCCAAGATCAGCCCCTACTTGTGTTTTGCCCAGGGCCACCCTGCCTGAGCTATAAAGCAATCTGAGATAGCTACTACTTGGGCTGGGCTTGGAGATTTCCAGGCAAAGCCAAACTGTGAATCTAGGCTGGCTGCTGCTAATGCCTGGTCTGGGGCTCACTAAGGCCAGCTGCCCCTTGTTTGAGAGGATTTAGGGAGATGTGAAGCTAGAGCCAAGATCAGCCATTTATATGGACAAGCAGCTTGGGTTGGCTATTAAGTTGGATGGGACAGAGTCTCGGGGTATCTCCAAGGCAAGTTAAATAGTGTTAGCCAGGTTGATTGAGTCCCAGATACAGCACCAGTCTGCTGGCTCGGTCTGGATGGATGTGGTTTCTTTAATTCTGTAGTTGTCAGACTTCCACTGAACTTGATTTCTGTTGGTTCTGAATGATGGGTGTTCTATATTTTAGTTGTAATTTTGTTTTATTTATTTATTATTTTAAAATATATTTTATTGATTATGCTATTAAGGTTGTCCCATTTTTCTCTCCCCTTTATCCTCCCTCCACCCTGTACCCATCCTGTCCTCCAGCTTCCCTTCCCCTTTATTTCATGTCCATGGGTCATACATATAAGTTCTTTGGCTTCTCTGTTTCCTTCACTATTCTTAACCTCCCCCTGTCTGTTTTATGTCTGCCAATTATGCTTCATATTCCCTGTACCGTCCCCTCCACCCTGTTATTTCCCTCCCCTCTCACTGCTGAAAACCCTCTATGTTATCTCCATTTCTCTGGTTCTGTTCCTGTTTGAGTTGTTTGCTTAGTTTGTGTTTGTTTTTGTTTTTTAGATTCAGTTGTTGATATTTATGAGTTTGTTGTCATCTTACTGTTCAGAGTTTTTTATCTTCTTCTATTTCTTAGATAAGTCCCATTAACATTTCATATAATAAGGGCTTGGTGATGATGAACTCCTTTAACTTGACCCTATCTGGGAAGCCCTTCCTTTCTAAATGTTAACTTTGCTGGATAGAATAATCTTGGATATATTCTTTGCCTTTCATGACTTGAAATACTTCTTTCCAGCCCTTCCTGCCTATATGGTTTCTTTTGAGAATTCAGCTGATAGCCTGATGAGAACTCCTTTGTAGGTAACTGTCTCCTCTCTTGCTGCTTTTAAGATTCTCTCCTTATCTTTAATTTTTTTTTCTTTTTTAAAAATATATTTTATTGATAATGCTATTACAGTTGTCCCATTTCTCCCCTATAATTCCCCTCCACCCTGCACACCCCCTCCCACCCACATTCCCCCCCTTTAGTACATGTCCATGTCCATGTGTCATAAGTTCTTTAGCTTCTACATTTCCCACACTATTCTTGCCCTCCCCCTGTCTATTTTCTACCCACCGTCTATGCTACTTATTCTCTGTACCTTTTCCCCCTCTCTCCTCCTCCCACTCCCCTGTTGATAACCCTCCATGTGACCTCCATTTCTGTGGTTCTGTTCCTGTTCTAGGTGTTTGCTTAGTTTGCTTTTGTTTTAGGTGTGGTTATTAATATCTGAGTTTGCTGTCTTTTTACTATCATAGTTTTATCTTCTTTTTCTTAGATAAGTCCCTTTAACATTTCATATAATAAGGGCTTGGTGATGATGAACTCCTTGAACTTGACCTTATCTGAGAAGTGCTATGTCTTCCCTTCCATTCTAAATGACAGCTTTGCTGGATGGAGCAATCTTGGATGTAGGTCCTTGCCTTTCATGACTTGGAATACTTCTTTCCAGCCCCTTCTTGCCTGGAAGGTCTCTTTTGAGAAATCAGCTGACAGTCTGATGGGAACTCCTTTGTAGGTGACTGTCCCCTTATCCCTTGCTGCTTCATTTGAATTCTCTCCTTCATTTGAATCTTGGCTAATGTAATTATGATGTGCCTTGGTGTGTTCCTCCTTGGGTCCAACTTTTTTGGGACTCTCTGAGCTTCCTGGACTTCCTGGAAGTCTATTTCCTTTGCCAGATTGGGGAGGTTCTCCTTTATTATTTGTTCAAATAAGTTTTCCACTGTTGCTCTTCCTCTTCCCCTTCTGGTACCCCTATAATTAGGATGTTGGGACGTTTAAAGATGTCCTGGAGGTTCCTGAGCCTCTCCTCATTTTTTTGAATTCTTGTTTCTTCATTTTTTTCTGTTTGTTTCTTTCTTCCTTCTGGTCCACTCCATTGATTTGAGTCCCAGTTTTCCTCCCATCACTATTGGTTCCCTGTGCATTTTCCTTCATTTCACTTATTGTAGCCTTCATTTGTTCATCTAATTTGTGAGCCAAATCATCCAATTCTGTGAGCATCCTGATCACCAGGGCTTTGAACTGTGCATCTGGTAAGTTGGCTATCTCTTGGTTGCTTAGATGAATTGGCTCTGGGGCATTGATTTGTTCTCCTGTTTGAGCCATTTTTGTTTTTTTTTTGGTCTGGTCACGGCTGTTACATAGTGAGGGGCAGAGCCTTAAGTGTTCCCCAGGGCAGGGCAGCCTGGTTGCTGGGTAGTGACGATGTATGTGGGGGCAGATTCAAGAGTGAACAATGGCTCTTACTCTGCACTCTCTCAGATTCCAGTCCCCTCTGCCACTTCCCCTTTGCCTGAATTATTTGCATGAATGTGGGATCACTTGGTCAGCCAGCCACCTTGCGCAGCCTCACTGGGTCTGCACCGTTGCCCCCTTGTGCTCGGGGTCCACTAGCCGCCACCTGTGTGCCTTCAGTCTGCCAGCCACTGCTCCCTGTGCACCCGGGTCTGCCAACCTCTACTTTTTCCTGTCACGACTCCGCCCCTCTTACTGGTCTGGATGAATGGTTGTTGGACTTCTGTACAGTTCAATTTTCTATCAGTTCTGGTTGTTTTCTTGTTTCTAAATCTTTGTTGTCCTTAATTTTGGTTATGCGAGGAGGCATAGTGTGTGCACCTATGCCTCCATGTTGGCTGGAAGTCCCTGATTACCAGTGTTTTGAATTTTGTATTAGATAGGTTGTCTACCTCCTCATTGCTTAGCTCTTTCTCTGGACTTTTGCTCCGTTCTTTCATTTGGGCCATATTTCTCTGCCCTGGCATACCTGTTATTTTGTAAGGGGAGGAGCCTTAGTTATTTGCTAGGAACCCTCTTTGCTGTGTTATGGTGCTGTCTGTGGGGGAGGGGTCAGAGAGGGAACAATGCCACTTGCTTGCTCCACTCTAGCCCCACTTTCCAATGAACTGTCCTGTGAGACTGAGAGTTTCTCCTGCTGTGGCAACCCCCTCAGTAGTTTACAGATAGCTTTGAGTCTTTAGTTTCCTGCTCAGCCAGCTCCGCCTTGCTGCACATCCTCTCTGCTCGGCTGCCCCTCTCCCATCTTTGCCTCTCATACTGGTCTGGGTGAATGTTTCTTTAACTCTTTGGTTGTTGGGGTTCCATGCAGTTTGATTTTCTGGCACTTCTGTTGTTTATTGTTTTTAAATTGGTTGTTATCCTTTTTTTGGTTCTGTGAGGAAATGAAGGGTTTCTACCTACATGTCCATCTTGGCTGGAATTCAACTTTTATATCATTAAGACAAAAAAACATAAAAGAATTTCAAGGCAGAGGTCTTCCTGCGAGTGTGTAAGTGTCTGTCTGGGAGCTGTGCTCTGCTTCCTGCTGTCCCTGCCAGTCCCAGCCCCGCCTTGTCTCCGTGTGCGCTCTTCTCTCCTCCTAGAACCCACACAGAGACTTGAGCTGTCCTAAAATTGCCACTCTGCATGGTCCAGAAATATACCCTCCTGACAGTGTCAAGTGTGGGTTGGGGCACCTGCTGGTGTGGCCCAGGCTCAGGCTGGCTCTCCCAGAAACCGGGTCCTGGGCACAATGAAGCCAAAGGCCCTGGGGTATGCTGTGGGTTCTGGGAGAAAGGCTGGGCACCAGCGTGGGTGCTCTCGTACATCAGTGCCCTGAGCCTGTCAGCCTTGGAGGTGGAGAGAAGGCAGGACTGATCATCTCTTTCAGTCTCCTCTCCCCTGACCTTCAGCAAACGGAGAAGAAGGCAAATACAGGAAATGTAACATCAGCCCCCCTCCTCCTCTCCTGCAAAGGTGCCTCACCACTCTGTCCCCACCTCCCTTGCTTATGAAACTCACCTGGGTTTTGCCAAACTTCTGTGCTTGAAGGAGGAAGGACAGAGGCTCTGTCCATTATGCTAGGGGACGTACAACAGTGGTGTCAGGGCCACGGTGGGCAGCCCAGTTCGAGTCTGCGTTAGTGCCCATTTTCACCCGGTGTCCTTGCTGGCTGGCCTCCCACTGCCCTCTCTCCAGCCAGCAGGTGTACGTGTGAGGACCCCTGGATGTCGGGAGGAAAATACAGTGGGTTGGTGTAGGCTCACCTACTTTACCAAACAGCAGCAGCAGAATCCTGCCCACAGGTCTCGTTTTGTGCAGACAGTGTGATGATTGTGACCTGTGAGCAGGAGACGGAGGGGGCAAGTGGAGCCTCCAGTTTCACCAAGACTCGCCTCTCTGATTCTGGAGCTGTTTTCCCAAGGGAGTTAAGTGTCAGGATGTCCAGAGGCTCCTGATGAGGGAAAGCCCTGAACTGAGACTCAGACTCCCAGTGCCTGAGTTCCGAACCAGGAACTGGCCTGTACGCGCAGGCACGTGCATGTGGGTAGGTTTGCTGTCAATCTCTTTATTTTCCTTTGCCTTTTAAATGTATATTACCTCTTTTCTTTCTCACTCCCATTGTATTGTTGTTAAAAGTAAACAAAACAAAAGCGTTGCTTCCCTGCGGCCCAGAATTACGTTTATTGCACTTCTGCCACCAGCTGTTTGTTGGTCCACTTTTACTTCTTCAGCTCAGCCAACCTTTCAGAGCTCAGAGATTTCTAGTCATGATGGGTTTGGGAAAATCGGAGGGTTTCCCTAAAGAAAACAGAGCAGGCAGCATCCTTCATGCCGTGGGGAGGTAGGTGCCCGCACTGTGGGAGGAGTGAAGGCCTCTAATGCAAGAGGGAGGGCAGGTCTGCGAGAGGAGGAGGAGAGGGTGCAGTGGGAGGAGGTTCCACCCTTCCCCAGCAACGTCAATGGCTGTTCTTCTGTCGGGGACAGGAGTTTGGGCTTGTAGCTAAAACACCGCCCATGTGGTCCCTGGACCAGAGGGCGGGGTGGAGAACAGCCCCTGGGATCACAGCATGAACCCTGGGAAGGCTCATGGAGCTGTCAGGGCTGCCTAAATGACCCCTGCAGCCAGTCGTTGGGATCTGGGTCAGATGTCCCCAAGACCAGAATTTAGCAGGTTGGAAAGAGATGATTTCCAACTTTGTACACCACAGGCTGTATATGAATGTAAGTGTGGCAAGAGAACCTGTCTTGCATTTTTGGATGTGGTCAAGGACAATTATTTAAATTCCATTAAACTGATCACCAACGGGATCCATTGCTCCTGCACCATCATGGGGTCGGTCACATTCATTCTGTTCGCTACCAACAGGCTGGGATCCTGTTACCGCTGTGGTTCATTTTTTCTTCTAAAATTCTCACTCTAGAAATGAAAGTATAGGATTATTTACAAATGTTTAAGTGTCTTTAAACTTTGGGTGAGTTTTCTTAGCCCAAAGACATATTTCTTTTTGATAGAAGATATTGTTTGCAGGGGTTCTGAGATTGATCTCTTGGTCTTTTCTTTATGCTTCTTGACAGAGTCCATTTCTTTCTAAAAATAACATTTAGAAAATTTATATTTAGAATGATTCCAGACATTTTCTTGAGTATCTTCTTAGGCTGACTCTTGTGCTCAGTCCACTCCAAGTGCTGTCTTTGTGTCAGGGTTTAAAGTACTCATTTGTCATGTTCCCACATTGTTATTTTGAAATCTCAGTACTGAAATTTTGTTTCTATTTTTTAATTCTTAAGTATTTTCCTCTTTTTGATGCTGTTGTAAATGGAATTGTTTAAATTTATTTTTCAGATTACTGAATGTATAGAAACATGACTGATTTTTAATGCTAATTTTATATTCTTTAATTTTGCTGAATTTGTTCATCTAACAGGTTTTTGTGGCATCTTTAGGGTTTTCTACATATGAGATCATGTCTATGAACAGGTGTGACTTGACTTCTTCCTTCCAATTGGGATACTATTTATTCCTTTTTCTTGCCTGATTGCTCTAGCTAGGACTTCCAGTGATATGTTGAATACAAGTGGTGAAACCAGGAATCCTTTTCTTATTCCTGATCTTAGACAAAAAGCTTTCTGTCTTTCACCCTTAAATAGGATGTTAGCTGTGGGATTTTCATATATGACCATTAGTGTGTGAAGGTGGTTTCCTTGTATTCCTAGTTTGTTGAGTGTTTTTATTATGAGTTGAATTTTCTCAAATGTCTTTTTGGCATCAATTGATAAGATCATGTGGGTTTTTCCTTCATTCTGTTAATATAGTGTATTACATTGATTGATTTTGTTCCATTGAGCCGTCCTTGCATTCCAGGAATAAATCTTACTTGGTCATGGCATATAATCCCTTTATTATGCTGCTGGACTTGTTTGCTAGTGTTTTGTTAAAGATTTTTGCATCGATTTTCATAAGGGATATTGGTCTGTAATTTTCTTGTAGGGTCTTTGTCTGGTTTTGGTATCAGGTTAATGGTGGCCTCATAGAATGATTTAGGAGCTATTCCCTCCTCTTTTACTTTTTGAAAAAGTTTGAGAAGGATTGCTCTTCTTTAAATATTTAGCAGAATTCACCAGTGAAACCATCAGGTCCAGAACTTTTCTTTGTTGATAGATTTTTGATTGCTGATTCAATTTCCTTACCAGTAATAGGTCTACTCAGATTTTATCTTAATTTGTGATTTACCATATTTTGCCATGTATAATGCACACCCATGTTTTTGGCCCAAACTTGCAGGAAAAAAATTTTTTTTGTTTTAATTTTTAAATTAAATTATTTATTTATTTATATTTAGATACTTGGTTTTTGTATTATAAAGGAATTTTAGTATTTGTTTTTGAACATATTATGGTACAAGAAATTTTGTTACAAATAATTACAAAACACAAGAAGAGATACAAGGTATAAGAAATTTTATGTATCGCCCTGGCTGGTATAGCTCAGTGGATTGAGCGCGGGCCTGTGAACCAAACGATCGTGGTTCGATTCCCAGTCAGGGCACATGCCTGGGTTGCAGGCCAGTTCCCGGGAAGGGATGCATGAGAAGCAACCATACATTGATATTTCTCTCCCTCTCTCTCTCCTTCCCTTCCCCTCTAAAGATAAATAAATAAAATGTTAAAAAAATTAAAAAAAAATTTATAAAAAAAAAAGAAATTTTATGTATCAATAACAAACTTATGATATTTACACATCATAGGAGGCCAAGAACTCCTTGTCACTGTCAATATCAGAAGTATCATCTTCTTCAATTTCTACATTACTTGTGTCTTCTGAAAAGTCACTTTCCTCATCCTGGTAAATTTCACCATCCTTAGCTCCATCGTAGCATTGCTAATGCCACATTTTTTAAATGACTTCACAACTACTTCTTTCTTGTCATTGTTTCATCATCTTAGGATCCTGGGCAATGGATGCTTCCCTTGACCCTGCCTGTAGGTGTTAAATCTTTACCAGCTGGCTGCATCCACAACATCCACTCTTTCTTCATTAGGGCCTTAATGGGCTTGTTTACTGACACATCAAGAGGTTGCAGTTGGCTGGTTAGCCCACCAGGTATCACAGCAAGTTGGGTTTTCAAGTCCGATGAGATTGCTTTTGCACTTTGTGTAACGTGGGCTTTGAAGTGAACAAAAATAAACAATACTGGTTTTTTAAGTAATTCTCTAGGCCTTTGTGACTAGATTTGGTTAAACCAGATTTTCACGTCTTCTTCATTCATCCATCCTTTTTCATGCATGTAGACAATAACTCCACTTAGAATCTTTTCTTTCATGAAAGTTTTTCTTTGAAAGATGTTCATAGGTGGAAGCTTCGTCCCATCTGCACAACAGGCTAGACCAACAGTGAAATGTGTTTTCTCACGACCATTAGTTTTGACAGCATGGTGTTCACTCCTTTGATGTCCACAGTTCTGTTGCATGGCACATCAAATGTGAGTGGGACCTCATCCATGTTGGAGATTTGGGACAGCTCAAAATTGTGAGTCTTTCGAAGAATGATAACATAGGAATGAAATTCCAAAACTTGATTATCATTGGCTACTGAAGTTTTGGAGCAAGTTTCATTCATGTCCTTGTGCTCAAACCTTCTCTCTTCATAAAGTTAAAGCACCATTTAGATATCCCTGAGAGATCATCGATGTTTTTTACTTGTACAATCCTTTTACCCTCTTTTTCTATCTTGGTCGAAACAGAGATCCCAGTTTGACTCTGCTCCAGAATCCAGGTCTTCACCTCCTGCTCCACCTCTGGCCACTTTGGAGGTTTCCCTCTTGTTGCCGCCTTCTGTCTTGGCATCTGAAGAAGCTTTCCTTCTTGTCGCCTCCACAATCTGATGGCACTCTCCATGGGAGGAGGTCCAAAGTGTCTCTCAGCAGCTCTGTTGTCATGCTTTTTAACATATTTAATAACTTTTAGGTTAAAGCTTGCAATGTACGAAAACCATTTTGACATTTTCCAAGGGGTTTTCCAATAATTTCACCTGCCTAAAGTGTATGAAGAGAAATATCATGCTGTTCACCCTATGATAATACAGTCAGCGTCACTTATCAAGTGGATAACAATCGCCATCGTCTGTATTACTCTGTGGATAACACACGTGGCTTTTCTGCTCTTCATTTTATTTATTGAATCATTGGCTGAAATGGCTTTCATTGCAAGTTTATCATAAGTTCAACAAAACTGATTATTGTATTCCAGGGTATTATTTTGCATACAGATATCATTTCTAGAGTCACACTTTTAACACATAAGCATAAATAAAAGAATTAAAGCCATTTATATAGATATGGAATTAATACCACCCATATATAATGTGCATCCTTATTTTTCCCCTCAAAAATTTGGGCCAAAAGTGCACATTACAGGTGGCAAAATACAGTAGTTTTAATAGGTTTTGTGTTCCTAGGAATTAGTCCATTTCATCTAGATTATCCATTTTTTTTACTTAAAATTTTTATAGTACTCTTATACTCCTTTTTATTTCTGTAGAATCAGAAGTAATATCCTCATTTTCAGTTCTTATTTTAACAATTTGATTTCTCTCTTTTTCTTAACCCATCTAACTAAAGGTTTGTGAATTTGCCCTGACCAGTATGGCTCAGTTGGTTGGGTGTCGCACCACAAAGTGAAAGGTTGCCAGTTCGATTCCCAGTCAGGGCATATGCCTGGGTTGCGGGCCTGGTTTCCAGGTGGGTTGCGTGCAAGAGGCAATCAATCAATGTTTCTCTCCCTCTCTTTCTCCCTCCCTTTCCTTCTCTCTAAAAATAAATAAAACTTCAAAAGAAAAAAGTTTGTAAATTTGGTGATCTTTTCAAAGAACCAACTTTGGGCTTCATTGATTTTCTCTATTGTTTCTCTAGTCTCTATTTCATTTATCTGTTCTCTAATCTTTATTATTTTCTTCCTTCTACTTGCTGGGGCTTTAGTTTGTTCTTTTTACTAGTTCCTGAAATTGTAAAGTCAGGTTGTTGATTTGAGATATTTTTTAATGTAGTTATACATGTCACCCTTAACACTACTTTCACTTTGCCCCATAAATTTTGTGTGTTATATTTTCTTTTTAATTGCTCTGTAGGTATTTTCTAATTTTCCTTGTGATTTCTTTTTTGAAAGAAGATTATTTGAGTGTGTTTTTTTAATCTCCACATGTGTGAATTTTTCAGTTTTCCTTCTGCTCTTGAGTTTTAGTTCCATTCCATTGTGATCAGAAAAGATACTTTGTATGATTTCAGTTTTAATTTTTTTTATACTCATCTGAAGGCATGTTTATTAATTTTATAGAGAGGGGAAGGGAGGGAGAGAAACATGGGTGTGAGAGAGAAACATTGATTGATTACCTCTCGTATGCACCCTAGCTAGAGACCAAACCCACAACCTAGGCATGGGCCCTGACCAGAAATCAAACCCATGACCTTTCAGTTTACAAGATGACATTCCAACTGAACCACACTGGCCAGACCTCTGATTGCAGTTTTTAAATCATTAAGACTTACATGTGGTCTATCCCATAGAATGTTCCATGTACATTTGAGGAAAATGTGTAAAATGTGTCTGCTGTTGCTGGGCAGAGTGTTCTGTGTGTGTCTGTTAGCTACAATTGGTATACAGTGTTGTTCAAGACCTCTATATTCTTATTAATCTTCTGCCTGGTTCTTCTGTCCTTTATTGAAAGTAGGTTATTGAAGTCTCTTACTGTTATTATAGATCTATTTCTCTCTTTTACTTGCTTTATGTATTTAAGAGTTCTAATATTTGGGAGATATATATATATATATGCACACCTTGTATATATCTTCTTGGTGAATTGACCCTTTTTGCATTACATAATATCCTTTGTATTTTGTAACAGTTTTTTGACTTAAGGGCTATTTTGTCTGATATTATTTTTAGCCATTACTGCTCACTTTTGTTTACTGTTTGCACAGTATATCTTTGTCCATCCTTTCATTTTCAACCAATGAGTGTCCTTAGATCTGGAGTCTCTTGTAGATAGTACACAGTTAGATGCTGTAATCCATTCTTTCAATCTCTGACTTTTGATTGGGGAGTTTAACCATTTATATTTAAAGCAATTACTGATAAGGAAGGACTTACTAGTACCATTTTTTTAGTGATTGTCTCTATGTCTCATAGATATTTTTTGTTCCTCATTTCTTCCCTACTGCCTTCCTTTGTGTTCAATTGATTTTTTGTAGTGACTCATTAATTCCCTTTTCATTTCCTTTTGTGTACATTCTATAGATTTTTTTTTGTGGTTACTAGGGGGATTGCATATAACATCATAGAGAAATAATCTATTTTAAACTGATAATAACTTAAGTATTTAAGTTTATTTTCTGTGTTTGAGTCCTTAATGTGTACTAGGCATTGCATTTAAAACCCCACACTCACCTCATTTTAATCCTTTTATTAACCTTCTAAAATGTAGGTATTACTATCTGCATTCCACAGATGAGGAAACCAAAACACAAGGAGAATAATTAATTGAACCAAAGTTCCATAGCTAGGAAGCAGCAAAATTAAAGTTCAGTCCAGTCTGCCACACCCTCCCATGTTCTACCCAGCACTGTGAACAGTCTGAACTCACATTTCCTCTGCATTCATCTCATCAGGTGGGGTGGCCACATGGCTTTGTTAAAACTCGTAGCAGACTGGTCTCTTTATTTCCAAAACATGTAACACATGACTTTTTAAATTTTGACTTTTAACATGGGTGATAGCTAAATGAAAGCATAGGAATGACAAAACAGAGTGGAGACTTGAAAGTATACACATAAAAAAGTAGATTATCTAAAGTTTAATGTGGCCAGCTTGGAGTAGGAATTTTCCTTATAATTGTTGCATTTTTTCCCAATAATAAAATAAAAAGTAATAAATAAATACGGTAGGTTGGAGTGCAGGAAATTGTTTAGTTAATGCATTTTTTCTTCTTTAATAGTCTACTGCCAGAAACATTAATTGGAAGTATGTGCTACATTCATTTGTTGATATTTTATCGCCAAATTCTTGGAGATGTGCTCCTGAAAGACAGGATGAGCATGCAAAGTGCTGGTAAGGGGTCTTTGCAATTTCCTTTTGTACAATAATGCATCATGCTCTGAGTAAACATAACCTATATCTTCTTCCAAAAATGACATTTGAAATAAAAATTTTAAAATAGCATCAAAGTCAATAAATTACTACAGATGCAAAGCATTATACTTAGTGTATATCCTGTGTGAGCTCAGTACATATTTAATTCTTTACCATATACATATTTTCTTATTTCCAGTTCTGGAGATTTGAGATCCTAAAACTCAGATATAATCATATTTTTTTCTTACTGTCTCTGAATAATCTATTTCTACCATGTTTGGTATTCACATCATTTTTCTGAGAAGAGACTGAAATCACCCAAAATAACTGGTTCTTGATGTAGAAACTTTATATATCAACAGATTAGTTAAAATGGGCAAATCCATGTGAGAGGTATTCAGGAGTTCTGTGTACTATTTTTATTTTTGCAATTTTATTTAAACTTGAAAGTTTTTCCCAGTAAAATGTTAAAAAATAAGTTTAAACATGAGTTGTCACACATGATTGAACTTGGAACGAGGAATGCACGTATTACAAGGATTGCCTCAAAAAAAGTTTAACTTTACTGGACGGTCTTTGAATTCAGTAGATCCGTAAGCAGGTGTGTATGGAGCGCCTCCTGCATGCCAGGCCTCGGGAGACAGGCAGCCATTCCTACCCTAGTGGAGTGACGTACCTTAAACACAAAATCACATGAGTAATCCTTTTCATATTTTAGAATAAGTGTTCTGAGGGAAAATGCACAATGAGAGCATACAGTAGTAAGGCAGAATTAATGTGTAGGATGAGAGCAGCCTTCTCTGGGCAAGTAATGTTAATTTAAGATAAGCCCTGAGAGAGGAGTTCGAGTTATGAAGAAGGTGGTGGGGGGGGTGATGCTTTCTGCACAGAGAGACCATAGTATGTGTGAAGACTCAAGGCAAGAAAACATGGGTGTGCTGGAGGGACTGGAATTGAAAGCAGGCCAGTGGGGTTAGAGAGGGGGAGTGGGAGGGAGAGCCCTGTGGTGCCTTAGGATCTGGACGAGCAGAGTTCATGGTTAGACAGAGGTCCTCTGCCAGGGACCTGACACCTAGTTGGGCAAATGGAAATGGAACTCTAAGAGAAGCACAGACATTTCTCAAGGAGCAATTATAACTCTAAGAGAGGACAGAAGCCTGTTAATCATCACTGGGCTTTAAATTTAATTCAATGACTCTAGAAACAATTCATGGATAATAAGACTTCTTAAAGAGGATAAAGCATATTTGTTGTCCTGGAGAAGGTTACTCAGATTATTGGCTTCATTTGAACCTGACCATCAGAATAAACCTAGAAATATCTGGAGAGTGGATTTTTTTTTCCTGCTAAAGATACAGGATCATCTCCAAAGTGTTCTTCCTCATGGAGTTCCTCACACAGGTCTTTCAGATGCCATTACTTATTGTGGAATATCACTATTCTCCTACACAGTATTTAGGCACATGGCCAAATCCCCAACTCCCGATGCCTTCCAATTTCATTCACCACCATCCTGAGACCCCCCACACACCAGGGTGCTGGCGGCTGGACACAGGCACCGGCAGCCTCCTTTCTGCTGGTACTTCCTGACTCCTCCTACCACACCACCGTCATAGGAGGAAAGCGAGGCTGGAAAAAACACTGAAGAGCAAAATTTTCTAGTCTTATTCTGCTCAGAGCCCCTTTACCTCTACCCTAAAAGCTCTGTGTACTCGGTACAGACTCCTTCCAGAACGCTCCGGGGTATGGGTGTAGGGGAGGACAGAGGTTGAGTTCTAGAGGATAAATGTTATAATGTATAGTCAACGAATATTGTTACACTGATTCTAATCAGAATGAATGCTTTTCTATTTCAGTAAAACATTGGATAAATTTGTATAAAATCCTTTTTGGTCTTTGTATTTCAGATTTAATAAGTAACCCCATACTGGCTACCTTCCCCGAGCTCCTGGAGCAGCCTGACGTGATGGATGCACTCCGGGTGGGTGGCCTGGTGTGCTCGGGAGGCAGTCAGACACACTGCACTGGCGTGTTCTGACACCTGCGCTGGGTTTTCTCCCCTATTTGGATGACATCTCCTGATCCGTGTCCATTTTCTAGCTCACTTGGTCCCATCCTTCCTTTCTTAGTGTGAGTGTGACTTTCCCAAGCAGTAAGCAGGTGGAGTGCATGCCGCATACACCGTGGCGATCTCTTATCTCTTGTCTGTTCCTTGACTTACGATGGCCACCAGCTGTGGCCCAAGAGCAACAATCCAAAATGGTTTGTTAGGTAAATGAACTGAGCTCTCAGGGGAGAGTCAGGGCATGCCTATCATATTTGTTTAATTCGATACATACTGTCTGCTGCATAAATAGCAGCTGGTTGAACCAGATGAAATCTCCAATTTTCAGCCATTTTTGATCTTCAAAATGTCAGTTTTGTAAAAAGTTCACCTTGCTTTATCAAGGTCAACGACTATTAGAAAACCTCTATGCCTACCAGGCAGATGCTCAGATACCATGGCAGGGGCTCAGGGGAAGCATGACCCAGGTCCTTGGAGACTTGAAGAAGGCAGCAAATGAGGACCAGGAATTGTTCCATTAAAGAGGTCCTGGCTGATAACCCGGCTGGGGCCATGTTGGACTGTGACAGGCTGAGATGGGAGTGGAAGATGCTACAGGTGGAGGGCTCGGCACGAGCAAACAGTTTGCGGCCAGAAGGACTACAGAGTGTTCTTGAGCGGAGCAGTGACCCCATGGGGCAGGTTGAGTGCTGCCGGTAGATGGGCACGGCCTGTGCGAGTCTCGTGTCCAGGTGGGGAGGGTGGGAGGGGGTGGGTGACCCGTGTGAAGGTTTTGTCAGGAAAACTCCTGGCAGCACAGAGAGGCTGAGGAGCACACTTGCAGGAGGAAGGTGAGCTGTGTTCGGAGGTGACTCCTATTGATAAGAAAGGGGGTCATATGAGCCTGACAGAGAAATGGAGATTTTTATGAGACTTTGAAACTGATTTCATGTGCTGGTTTGGCTGGTGTGGGAGTGTCAACAATAACAATGAAGTTTTCAACAAAATCACTTCAAATGTTCAAGGCATGTGATTACCCATAATTTCAGACAAATTCATTTGGCACTGTAGTTAGATGATGCAGAATTTCTCCTTCTTCCCTTATAAAGTCATAGTATCATAATGTGTATTCGTTATACAGAACATACATACATGGACTCATTTGATAAAGATTTCATGAGAGCCCACTGTGGCTGAGGCACTGTGCCGGGCACTGGGAGGTTTCTCTAGGTGTGTAACCGTCACAGAATCTGGGCGCTGGCGTTAGCAGGAACCGAAGGGCTGGTCTAGTCCCAATTCTGCACTTCCTGATGAGCAGACGGCAGAGAAGGGCCGCGACCGGGCTGGCCACGCAGCACAGCTCTGGGTGCGTCCAGATATGCCACGGGCTCTTCAAGTTGGGTGAAGTTGTTCACATAAATAAACTGTTATGTGGAAAACAATAAAGCCCATTTGCTGTGTAAGTCTATTTAAGTATATACATTTATATTTATATAGCTGCTTGTGAACAGGTCGGGAGAATAGACTCCAGAAGGGCAACAGTGACTACCTCTGTATGTTCTTATTTTTTCCACAGCAAATCATTTGTGTAATAAATGATAAAACAGAAGAGCAGTTTGTTCCTACAGTCAGTCTTGTGCCTTCTCTTGGTGGCACCCTGTATGACTTGGGGGAAGCTAGGCTGTGCGTGGTCGCTGGCTCAGGTTCTGCTCCCACTCGTGGTGCCTTCCAGCATGGATCTGTGGAAGGTCCCGCTACACAGTTGCCCAAGGGTGCAGGCTAATAGCATCATCTGCATGAGTGCTCCCTGTGTTCCCAGCTGCCCCTCAGGAAGAAGGAATGGGGACTTGTCCATGGGCCTCCCTCTGCCTGTGCCCCATGGTGGCATGAGCAGCTGTGCTGGCATTTTATTGACCAGAACCAGTCACACAGCCCCACTGAACTGGAAGGGAGCTGGGAGGTGGTCTTCTGTTTGCTCCACAGGAGGGAGGATCGATCTTGGTGCATTGTAATGGCCTCCCATTCCTCATGCTTTCTCTGTTCCTGCCAAGTTACAGTAGGTGAAACACCCCACTGCTTCCTGGTAACTCAGTGAACAGTGAGCTGGGACTTTGATACTTAACCAACAAGTGGTAGGCAACGGTCACCAGACGGTAATAAGTCTAAAGTTGCTGGGTGCTATTCGTGTTAAGCCAAATTCCTCACAAAGTTCACACTGTGCCATGTGTGAGCTTCCTACTGTTAACTCAGCAAAGTCCAGTTTGCTGTTGGCACTTGGATGCTGATGGTGGCACCTGGCTCGTTGAGTGAAGCACTCTGGGCTCTAAGGGTCCTCTTCACACTCTCCAGGACCCCAGTACAGTGTCAGCAGGTTTAGAATACCCCCGAAGGTGGCTCTTCCAGGGAGTCACAGCACTTTCTAGGGAAGGCCTCCCTACTGAGAAGGGGTTGATGCATCCACGGAACCCATGCAAGCAGGCGCCAGCGGAGGACACGTGCTGTGCCGTGAGCCCGGGACCCAGCAGCTCAGAGCCAGGCACCACCTTGCTTACAGTGTGTGGAGCTGGTGCCAGGAAGCTCGATCCAGACTTCTGTGGGGCTAATGGATCTCCAGAATTTTATTTCTTAAAGCATTGATGAAACCTCGTGGACAGATTGAAAATACTCGCTTGCAAACTGTGCTGCATTGATGTCACCTGAACTTTGTCATCCTCCCAGCAGACAGAACTGTAGACAAATGAATTTTCTACCATCTTTACTGTCTCACTTTAAAAGCTTGCTAGTGTTTGGTTGTTCAGCTACTGTGTCTGTACAGTTTGAGTGTATGTGTTATTGTTTCATTGACTCTGCTCTTAAATTAGTTTTAACTCGTAAGAAGCATGGGTTTCTGAGGCATCTCTCCCTGTCTGGCCAGTCTGGTTTCTGGTTGTTAGCATTAGGTGCCCACAGATTCAGTTCTGATGTGTGTCAGTTTTCTACAACATTTTAAGCCCCATCCATAGGTTCACTTACAGTAAAGTTGCAGGCATGTGGCAAAGACTTGTGAATCCTCAGATTAATGGAACATTTCTATTTCTTTTTTAGAGTTCGTGGGCTGAGAAAGAAAGTACATTAAAAAGATCAGAGAAGGTATGTGCTTTTCCACGCGAACATCATATTTGCAGTGTTGGTGTGTGCTTGCCCATTCTAATAATGGCTTTTTCTTATTTTAGTGAAAGTAGCTGTAGTCATAATCCTTAGTCTGCTAAACTGGGTCATATGCTTGCAAAGACACATTCCAAGAATGGTCTGGGTGACGAAAAGACACTCATTCAGGTGCCTTTCAGATCACTGAATTCTGAATTTCATTTAGCTGAGGGGAAGTTTCTAAACCAAAGTCTCCTGGTTGACTATCAAATTTCTATTATTAAAATTATTTTTTCTTCCAGCTCTCAAAGTCTTTATCAGGCAAAGAGAAGGAAAAAGAAAGTAGGCCTCTGAGGAGAGGAGAGTATAAAGGGACTAAATGATAATGAGAAAAAAATACAATAGAGATTAAATTTTAAAAAATTGGCCTCATCTGTGTCATACATCAGAAAAATGCATGGCTCGTGCTCACATTCCACGGAACACGGTCACTGCAGGCCGACAGCACCTGCCCTGTCGTGAGCAGCGCCTTGTCTGCTCCAATCTAGGATTCAGCGAACGTTTTCCTGAAGGGCCACATAGTAAATAGTTTTGGCTTTGCTGGCCCTGCGGTCTCTGTCACAGTGACTTAGCATTGCCATGGTAACCCAGAAGGAGCTATAGACAGTATGTAAATGTCTGAGCATGACTGTGTCAATAACACTTTACTTATAAAAAGAGGCAGTGGGCCACATTGGGCCCATGGCCCATGGTTTTTGGACTTCTAAAGTGTTACTTCTCTGCAAACTAAAAATCCTGAAAGGGGGGTAGTATATATATTGTATTCTTACTTGAGCCTCCCTCTGACCAGCACTTCTACATTGACCTTTGCTAGAGCTGGCAGAGTTAAGGCTATCCTGGTACAGCTGTGACTAAGTTGTGGGACCTATGCCTCTGGAAACTGCCCTCTACACACAGGTGTGCTGGGAGGGGCGGCATCTGCGTGCAGACTCTGCTGTGTTTGGCTGCCTCCACCTTCCGGCTGCGTGCTCTGTGATTCCCTCTCAGCCTTTCAGGCTCAGGGGCTGAGTGACAGTGTCTACACTGCAGACTCTTGTTATTTGGGAAGAGTCTGATAGCAAATCTTACTTCTGGGGTCTGCTTTCTCTGAATTGCATGCAGAACGCTTGCTGCCCTTCCCTTACAAAAACGTGACAATTCTCTGATGTGCTGTAATCAAAATACGAGGTTACAGTTGACTTCACAATGTTGCATTTACTGGGATGCATACCCCTGTCATCAGGATTAGACTTCAGCACCCCATTCTCCTTGATGGAAGTGGTGAGACACCCTCAGTGGGGCTCAAGAGGGCCTGGGCCTCGAGGAGTCCCCTGTGGACCGAGGGAGAACTGCTCCTCTCTGCTCCACTGTGACTGGGGGTCTCGTTTCCACTGAGAGGGGCTGCTTTCTGACTGAGTCCCTGGTGCGGAGCCCATGACCTGCCAGGCACTGTGTCACCTCCACCCCACCCCTAATAGCTTTTAGTTAACAGAGTTTATCGATTTAACACTTAGCAAATAATGATGCAGACCCATTGACAGTGACTTCTTGTGTTTTCCCAGAGAGACAGAGAATTCCTGAAGGCTGTATTTCTCCTGGTCTACCACGACTGCGTAGTTCCCCTTCTCCACTCGACACTCCTGCCCCCATTCCGGTGGGCAGAAGAGGAGACCGAGGCTGCACGGTGGAAAGTCATCACTGATTTCCTGAAGCAAAACCAAGAAAACCAGGGCGCCCTCCAAGCTCTGTTGTCACCAGAGGGAGTCCATGAACCTTTTGACATTTCAGAGCAGACCTATGACTTCCTGGATGAAGTGAGAAGAAAGCAGCTTGATGGTGGTGGTCATGACCGTCAGCTGCCCTGAATGCAGTACAGAACCAGAAGTGCCTGCTACATTGAACTCAGGCTTCCTCTTCTTTGTGCAGGCCACATTCTGTAAGAATGTTCATGTAATAAGTTTTTATAAGAAACACTGTTGTATCTAAATTTAAAGAGAAGTTTTTAAAAACCAAGTAAATTTAAGTTGACTGTAGCTATAAATTTGTATAAAAGCAATATTTTATTAAAAACTGAATTTATGATTATCAAAAAATGAAAATATAATCCACAGAATGGGAGAAGATACTTACAAATCATATATCTTGTAAGAGTCTAGTACCCAGAATATGTAAATGTATGATTATTGCTAATAGAATTTATGTTGTGAAATGAAGGGGAAATCAGCATAACCAATTTGAGGAAGCTGTGTTGTTTATCACTTAATTAAGTCTAATATTTGAATGTGATTTATCCTAATTAGATATGAAGGAAGAATATCTAGTTTTGCCTTTTTGTATCTATAGTAGGAGCTCTTAAAAAAAAGGTCAGGTATTGGGAAATGAGTTAACCCACCTTTATGTCAAAAGAATGTAGGTTTTGCAGCCCTGACTGCTGTGGCTCAGTTGGTTGGGTGTTGCTCTGCAAAGCAAAAGGTTGCTGATTTGATTCCCTGTCCGGATACTTGCTTGGGTTGTAGGTTCAGTCAGGGCATGTGCGAGTGGCAACCAGTTGATATTTCTCTCTCATGTCACTGTTTCTCTCCCTCTGTTTCTTTCTCTTTCCCCCTCTCTAAAAATAAATAAATAAAGTCTTAAAAAAGAATGTAGCTTTTGCTGCCTTTCAGATAGACAGATCTGTGAAACCTCAACCAAGGGTATATTTTATGTTTTTTTGTTTTTATTTATTTTTTTAAATATATTTTATTGATAATGCTATTACAGTTGTCCCATTTCTCCCCCATCATTCCCCTCCACCCTGCACACCCTCTCCCACCCACATTCCTCCCTTTAGTTCATGTCCATGTGTCATAAGTTCTTTAGCTTCTACATTTCCCACACTATTCTTATCCTCCCCCTGTCTATTTTCTACCCACCATCTGTGCTACTTATTCTCTGTACCTTTCCCCCCCTCTCATCCTCCCCCTCCCCTGTTGCTGATCCTCCATGTGACCTCCATTTTTGTGGTTCTGTTCCTCTTCTAGCTGTTGGCTTAGTTTGCTTTTGTTTTAGGTGTGGTTGTTAATATCTGTGAGTTTGCTGTCTTTCTACTGTCATATTTTGTATCTTCTTTTTCTTAGATAAATCCCTTTAACATTTGACACAATAAGGGCTTGGTGATGATGAACTCCTTTAACCTGACCTTATCTAGGCAGCACTTTATCTGTCCTTCCATTCTAAATGATAGCTTTGCTGGATAGAGCAATCTTGGATGTAGGTCCTTGACTTTCATGACTTGGAATACTTCTTTCCAGCCCCTTCTTGCCTGTAAGGTCTCTTTTAAGAAATCAGCTGACAGTCTGATGGGAACTCCTTTGTAGGTGAGTGTGCCCTTATCCCTTGCTGCTTCTAGAATTCTCTCCTTCATTTTAATCTTGGCTAATGTAATTATGATGTGCCTTGGTGTGTTCCTCCTTGGGTCCAATTTCTTTGGGACTCTCTGAGCTTCCTGGACTTCCTGGAAGTCTATTTCCTTTGCCAGATTGGGGAGGTTCTCCTTTATTATTTGTTCAAATAACTTTTCCACTTGTTGCTCTTCCTCTTCCCCTTCTGGTACCCCTATAATTCGGATGTTGGGCCATTTAAAGATGTTCTGGAGGTTCCTAAGCCTCTCATTTTTTTGAATTCTTGTTTCTTCATTCTTTTCTGTTTGGTTGTTTCTTTCTTCCTTCTGGTCCACTCCATTGATTTGAGTCCCATTTTCCTTCTCATCACTATTGGTTCACTGTGCATTTTCCTTCATTTCACTTATTGTAGCCTTCATTTGTTCATCTAATTTGCGACCAAATTCAACCAATTCTGTGAGCATCCTGATCACCAGTGCATCTGATAGGTTGGCTATCTCTTCGTCTCTTAGTTGTATTTTTTCTGGAGCTTTGATCTGCTCTTTTGTTTGGGCCTTCTTTTTTTTGTTCTCAGCGCACCTGTTATGTAGTGAGTGGCGGAGCCTTAGGTGTTCACCAGGGCGGAGTAACCCATGTCACTGGGTTGTGATGCTGTATGTGGGGCAGGGGTACAAGAGGGAACAATGACACTTGCTCCTCTCTCTGCTGGATTTCAGTCACTTACATCACTTCCCCCAAACAAATTGGGTTCTTCCTGTGCTGATTCCCCTGTGGGTGGGCTTGTGTAGGTTCTAGGACCCTGTGGGTCTCTCCAATGAACTCTCCTGTGAGGCTGGGACTCTCCTGGCACCTCAACCCCCACAGGTATTTTCAATTGGTGTTTTGAGGCTTTATTTCCCCATGTTTGTACCCTGGGTTGCGTGGTGTGTCTCACTCCCCAGTTTTGCCTGGTTTATCTGTGAGTGAATGTGGGATTACCCAGTCTGCCAGCCGCTTTGTGTGCCACTCCCCTCCACAATCTGCTACCTCACTGGATCCACCAACCATGGCTTGCATGCCCAGGGTCTTCCAGCTGCTGCCTTGTGCTCCTGGGGTCCACCAGTCACTGCTTTTTTTTGCTGCGACCCCTCTCCGCCTGGCCACCTGACTCTGCCCCTCCTACTGGTCTGGATGAATGTGTCTACTTTAACTCCTTGGATGTCAGACTTCCATACAGTTCAGTTTTCTGTCAGTACTGTTGTTTTTTTGTTTGTAAATTTTTGTTGTCCTTATTTTGGTTGTGTGAGGAGGCATGGTGTGTCTACCTGTACCTCCATCTTGCCTGGGAGTCAAGGGTATGGTTTTTGTTTCAGAGAGAGAAGAGGGAAGGGAGGGAGAGAATGAGAAAGAGGTGGAGAGAGAAACATCGATGCGAGAGAGAAACATTGATCAGTTGCCTCTTGTGTGTGCCCTGACTGGGGATCAAATTCTCAACCTTTTGGTGCACTGGACAACACTCCAACCAACTAAGCCACTCAGCCAGGGCCAGATTTTATTTATTTTTTAAAAATAATTTTAAAAAAGATTTTATTTATTTATAGAGAGGGGGAAGGGAGGGCGAAAGAGAGGGAGAGAAACATCAATGTGTGAGAGATACATTCATCAGTTGCCTGTTGCATGCCCCCCATGGGGACCTGGTCTACTACCCAGGCATGTGCCCTGACTGGGAATTGAACTGGTGACCTTTGTGTTCGCAGGCTGGCACTCAATCCACTGAGCCACATCAGCCAGGGCCCAGATTTTATTTTCAAAAAATTTAAACTTTTTTTCTTTTGTAGAATGTCCAACTTGAGGTTGTCACTAACAGACATAGTTCATAATATACATACCTTATGATAATAATAGGTAGTATTTAGCCAATATAATCTCCCATTTTGAGTGACATGTTAGAAAATTAGTATTTATTGTTCTCTGCCTTCCATGTTCTGTTTATCAGACCAGTAAATTTAAATTATGAGAAAGTTAAAAGAATAGGTATTTCAGGTTGTCCAGTCCTGTTGGCAGTAGTACTAGTTAAGTAAAAACAGGAAAAGCAGATGTGAATCCCTAAAAGGAAGAGGAGTGAATGGGTCTGTAGTAAAAAGATAACATTAATTTTTACTTGTTTCCTCTTCTATTAACAATCTCTTTTCCCCTAATGTGGTAGCAGGTCCTTAGGGAACACAATGGCCCCTACGTGAAAAAATAGAAAAATTAACCCAAAACTATCAAACTGATAATATGGATTAAAATTAATCATTGTTTTAAGTATCTATATTTCTTTTAGCGAAACTGGAAAAGAGCAGTGTTCATGCTGCCTGTCACACACCGAACCTGATAAGCAGAGACAGGGATTGAATCTTTATGGGTGATTTATTCAGATGCCTGATGATCTGAGAAGATGGTGGGTTTGTACCCTAACAGACTGTCTTAAATTCCATTTTAAAATGGCCTTCTTGTGAGGAAAACAAAGTGTAAGTAAGGGGTTTGGAATTCAGGGAAAAGTTAATTGGATTAAGAAAACTGCAGTATTCTTGCCCTGGCTGGTAGTCTTTAGCTGTGTCCTGGGCAGTGGTCATCTGTCTCTAGAGCATAACGGCTCAGATACCACCTTGACTGCTTACAGTCCTGAGGCACAAAGGAGGAATGGCTTGTGATCTCCTGGAATCAGGGTGGCTCATACCTTCAGTTCCTGAAACAATAGCTTTAACATATGCATTACCTACTAGGCTTATAACTATTTACCTTAAAATTCTCCAACTCTTGAATCCCCTATCACTAGTGTAATAAGAAATAAACCTATTATTAATGACCATATTGTAAAAAACTGTGTTATTTGAAAAGTTAGGTCTTCAATAGCATTAACTCAATGAGACAAATAGAAAAACTCAAACCAGCAACAGATAAATGTTATGATTGGGTACTGAATCATCATGCCGTATGTGTTGCAGTTGGTCAAGGCCTGGCAGGTCCACTTGAGATTCAAGGAGACAGGAGAAAATGTGTGGAGCCACGGGGATGCTTGACATGCCTTTATTCGCAGGTGGGCAAGCCATGCATGCTACAAGCTGCCTTCTTAAGTACTAGAGACAGACAAAGCCAGCAGAAAGCCAAAACATTATATAACATAGCATGATTCTGTGCATTGGAGCCTACTTCATGTTATGGGAACCGTTTATCAGACCCAGTCTCAAGGCTATGAGAACCCTGGTTATCAGGTCTGTTCAAGGTTATGGGAAACTGCTTCCCTTAGTTACCCAGACACCTGGGTGGGGAAGCCAGACTGCCTCCATTTACCCTACACCGTGTTTCTGGATTATGATTTTAAAAGTTCACCCTTAACTCACCTTTTTTACTAATCGGCCACTTATGAGTTGTCAGCATAAGAAATATTCAGACCTGTAGAGAATTTTTATGCATTTATTTGAGCCAAACTGACAATTGCTGGAAAGCTATACCTCAGAGCTGAGAAAATGCTCCAGAAAATGGTAGTGTTGCACATTATTTTATACATTAGAATCAAAAGATGTTAGCAGGTTGCAGGAAATCCATCAGTGATATATTAGGGAGACAGGAGAAAGCAAAGTGGGGGAACTTCTGGGACTGAGTAAAAAGTGAAATGACAGACACGTACTTGTTTTACATAAACAGGTGCAGGGTAGTTCACAGTCAACAATTAACCTGATAACAATAACAATGAGGGGACTTGTGGTCTCTACTCTGGTGTGGTTTTTGTGCCTGGAAGTTACCTTGAAATTCTAAAGATATGTTATCATAGATGCAAAAAAGTAAATAAATAAAAAATAAGTTAAAAACAATAGACAGGCTCAATTAAGGTAAAGACTGACTTTTGTCAGGGAATATTCCAGCCTAGGACATGACTGCCTGCCATGACCTGCTTTTAGTTAGAAAGTTTTAATTTCAGACGATCCTGTATGGTTACTTTCGGTCTCTTCGTTTGTATGGCTGCCATGCAGGCCTCCCCTGAGCCAGTCAGCTTTAGTATGTGGCTGCTTTTTGTCCACACATTCAAGGTCAAATTATTATTATTATTCAAAAGAAAAAGACTTGTGAATGGGAGGCAGTCAGACCCTATATGTTAAAAATATATAAAATATATATTTTTTTATATTTTATATCCCTGTTAAAAATATTTTGGATTCTTTCTAATCTTTGGGCTACTATGGTTCAAGTTTTGTTGCCTGTCTTACTTTTCCACATTTTGCATCTAGTGTAATATTTACCTGTAGTTAGAGCACGTACCATACAACTCTTCAGTTTTCATAATCAGACCACGAGACAGGCACCTACTCACTATGGCCCATTTACTTCCCATTGGAAGCACTCAGGTGCTGGTATTCTGGTTCCTGCTGGTTGTACAACTGGAAGCTGTAACTTGAAGTTTTAATTGGGGCCAAGACTTGAAGAACATAATGCTGTTTCAATGGTAATTTTACATTACCATTGAAAATTCCAGAGGCCAGGAGGACAGTATGAGTTTCCTAAGTAAATTTCCGGTGCCTCAGCAGCAGTTATAGAGGGTCATGTTTTTATAGCCATTTCAGCTTCTATATGAATTAATATAGTTAGTAGTATTTGTTGGGTTAGGGTGTAAGCACATTCCCATAATTAGGTTCTGGCATTTGTATATAAAATTTCTTTCTTAATATTTTTTTTCAATTAATGTTCTACAACTGCCTTTGTTTTTCTTAGTTTGTCTCTTTGTACTTATTCAGAAATAACTAACATATTAGGACAAACTACTACCTTTTAACTTCTCTTAAAAATATACATATTCCTTCCTTTTTGTAATAGCATTTCTTCTAAATTTCAAAAGAGAAACCATAAAGAAGTATTATTTGTTAGGGTGGTCAGTGACATAGGCTGTGAAAGAATTCACAAAGAGAAGCCAGTGTAGAGAATGAAGTTTTTATTCACTCTGCAAGAAAGGAGAAGGGCATGGTGTGGAGAGATATACCAGCATGGAGGGGTGGGGCTCTGAGCTTTTATTGGATTTATTGGATTCCAATAAAAAAGGGGTGGCTGCTGTGTGGGCCCTGGGCTGTTGGAGTGTTGTAACAGAGGCTGCAGTTTTTTCCAATGTTATCTTCCACCTGTGGCTGTAGGGAGCAGTTCTGTTCTTGCTTTCCAATAATTTCCAGTCATGGGGACACAAGCTTAGAAGAGTAAAATGTCAGTCATGTTTAACAAAGTCACAGGCCTGCTCAGCAAATGGTGCCATGATGGCCAAATGGCTCTGACTTTACCCTTTCATTATTGATAATACAAATGTATATACCTTCAGCAATTATTAACAGTTGGGCTATATACACAAGGTTCAAGAAAAGAGTAAAGAACAAGTGTAATTATTATTATTAATATCAGCAGACAGGCAAAGATAATCAAGTAAGTAAAGGTCAACATCAATTTGTTGGTACACAGGCCTTGTTGGTATCTTGGCATAGCTGTCTGCTTCTGATGTCTGCTGCTTCTCACCCCCAAGAGTCTTTGATCTCTGCTGTAGGTGGAGGCAAGTGTCAGAGACGGGGACAAATGTCTGTTCATGGTTAGGCACCTGATAAGTTCCCTTCTAATGATGTTGGAGAGAGAGTTTTTAATTAACATCTTTTCCAAGGAACAAAAATCTCCTGGTTGTAAGCAAAGGTTTTGAAGACTGTCTTCTGGGAGAACTCTGTGAAATGAATGCTACTAATTATCAGTCCCTATAATCTGGTTAATGAGCCTTTGATAATACTGCAGAATGTCTTTTAGTCTTCCTTACATTTAGAAAACAAAAAGACTTAAAAATCAGCAATATTTTCAATAAAATCGTAAGAATAATTATCTTTATTTTATTCCATCCCATAACCATTTTGTTTATACTGATATTTTGCCAGTATTTTTTATGATTCAGTTATTTCTTAGAATTCTGTAAATCTTCATCTAGTTCAAAGATTTGACCTGCTTAGAAAACTGTAATTTAGAGTAAGTCGGGGTTCTTTTAATCAATCTTTCTGAAGATGTAACATTTGCAAGTGCATTAGAAATAAAACAATGTCTATAAATGATAAAACTTAAAATAACATGGTTATAGATTTGATTATAATGCAATTGATAAAACTTTTCTGTAAGATATAACATTCTAAGATAACAATTCCTTGGAAAATAATATTACTGTAAAATTGTAAGAGGGTGCAACCAGGGGGTCCCCAAAAGAAGGATTTGTAATGGGGTCCAGAACTCAGGGTGTCCAGGAAATATTAAAAATATGGGATGTTCTCACCCCCACAAGTCTGAACTAGGGGATGGGACACATGGAGCAGGGCTATTGAGAGTTGTTTTGCTTAGCAACAGTTTTGCAGATAACCTCTAGAATGGTCATTTAACATATCTATAACCTTTAACTGGTTGCATAGATATGTTAAATAGTGGTGACCGTGCTTTGAGGCAGGGAGAAGGGAGTGACTTCCACCCAGGATGTAACTGGGAGGCAACTCCCCCTGGTTAAAGAGCCTGTGTAAGAGCTTGGAGATGATTGGCTCCATGCCACAGGGTCACACCTGCCTGGACTTACTATGGCAGCCCAGAAAAGCTTGAAGAATATGGGAATGCTGGCAGATATAGCCGGTTGTGGGAGAAGTCAGAAATGGGGCTGCAGAGCAAGAGTGGCACTGGGATTTAAACCCAGGAGCAGCAGCCATGACAAGAATCACCACTCGGCTTTAGCAGAGAAGAACCACCAGCTTTGGGTTTCCCTTTGTCATGCAGCTTAGAAGCCGGAAAGCATGATGTAGCAGTGATGCAGAGCTCTCTCTTAGCAGCTTGGAAAAATGCAGGAGAGATGCTGTGGGAAGGGAAGGGGTGAAAGGACTCTTGCTGGTGGGCCATGAGAAGGTGCCATGTGGTTTTGGATTAAGAACTGGAGATCCTGGTGACAAAGCTGATGGTGCTGGGAACTGAGGGAGGCCTACCAGCTTGAGCACCGATTACTGGGAAGAACCGGGGGCTACCTGAGCCATGGACCTCTATTTCTTTTCCTGAAATACGGTACCCCAGACTGGGAAAAGGGAGGAAGGAAGGACTGTGTGTGTTTGTGGGTGTTTTAAGGGGCTTTGAGATTTTAATGAAGACATTAAGTCATTACTCTTAAGTCTGTATAACTTTTAAATAAACAATTCCTTTTCTTTTCACTAATCTCTGACATTGAGAGCTATAATTCCCTGGCAGCGGGCAAGGCAAACCTAGTACAGGGTGACCCCAGGAGAAGGGGGGTCCATTCTGTAACATTGTGTGTCCCCTTCTCCAGTGGCCAATCAAGGAAAACCACGGGAGACCACATGGGCAGTGGCTTTAAAGTAATACAACTACTTGTACACATGCAATAAAAGCCCACCAAAACTAGCCAGGAAAGACCCGCCCTAAACAAATAGAATCCCTCTAGCCTATGAGGTCAATTTCTGCTTGGAGTTGGCCTGTTCCCATGTTCTCTGCTATGAACTCTGTGTGTTCAGTTCAATTCTTTGTCCTGATCACCAAGAACCTGGTTACCTGTGCCCATCTGTGACAAAATGACATGAAAAACAATATAAAGCCCATATTTTTAGATTTAAAACACAATTTCAATATATAAAGAAAAAATAATACACAACATTTTAAAATGCTGCACACAGCTTATCAGAACTGTGCCTTAGCCCTGGCCGGCAGAGTCAAACTGGCTGTTCGACTCTGTTCGACCTTTCACTTCGCAGGCCAGAGCTCAATCCACTGAGCCACACCAGCCAGGTTAAAAAAGTCTTCTGGAATTTAAACTTTGGAAAGGTGATAGGACTATGGTGGCACCATTGGCTGAGCAGACCTGTGACCTTGTTTACATGACTGCCATTTTACTCTTCTGAGCTTATGTCCCTAGCACTGGAAATTACTGGAAAGCAAAAACAGAATGTGACTAAGTGTACCCCACAGCCACAGGCAAAAAAAATAACATTGCAGCAAACTGCAGCTTTTGCAAAACCACCAGAAATCTGTGTTGCAAAACCCCCAACAGCCCAGGGGCCACACAACAGCACCCACTACCCTTTTATAATCCAATAAAAGCTCACAGCTCCACCCATCAGTTCTGGTGTGTATCTCTGCACCTAGCCCTGTCCCTCTCTTGGGAAAGTAAAATAAAAACTTTGCTCTCTGACCTTTCTTCTCTTTGTGAATTCTTTCACAGCAATGTCACCGACTACCCTAACAAGAGGCACATGTAATCAGGGACTGCTGTTAGGAATTAGAATATGAGAATAAGAACTCTTATTTTCAAGTGGCAGAAGGAACTTCAACTGAGAAAATACAGAAAGGCTAGTACTAAAAGGAATATAACCAGCAATAAAAACAAAAATCTCTCTATATAAAAATTATTTTTTCATTTGGTTCATCTCTCCTTTTCTATACAACCACCTCCTCCCACCCTCATACCATCCACACATACACTTTTCAGGGTATATTCAACTTTATGTTAACATAAAAATTTTGAAACATTCAACAATATAAAATATAACAATTACTTTAATAAAAATAAAAATAATAAACTCCCATGTATCTATCACCCAGTTTCAACCATTATCAACAGTTTGCCAATTGTTTCAACTATTTTCCACCCACCCACTACATATACTTGTTTACTGGAATATTTTATATTAAAGTAAATCTCAGACATGTTATTTCACCTAAAATACTTCACTACCAAGAAATAACTATGATGGTAGTATTACATGTAACAGAGTTCAGAGTAATTTTAAAAAATCATCCAATATTCAGATTTCTCTGATTGCCTCCAAGACTATACAACTGGTTTGCTTCAACAAAAAATTCAAACTCGATATAACATTTGATTCTTTTTCTTTCCCTTTAGGAGCCCCTTTCACTCCCCTTTTCATGCACTAATTTACTTAAGAAACTAGATTTAGTCATCCTACACAGTGTCCTACAGTCTAGACTTTGCATATCATTTAACTTATTTCTTTATCCCCATATTTCCTGAAAATCTACAGTTCACAGACCATAACCAATCAACTGTGTACTTTAGTAAGTAAAATTTCACTGGAACACAGTTATACTGTGTAATTCATATATTGTCTACACCTGCTTTCCCACTACACACACAGAGACTGTGTGGCCCCAAAAGCCCATGATAGTTACTACCCAGCCCTTTGGAGAAAAGTTTGATAGCCCCTGTGTTATGTCATATGTGTTACCAGTAGTCAGCTTGGTCACTGTTTTAAAATGTGCAATCAACTTTTCACAATTTTAGTGTCAATTGATGATTACTAGTTCAATAAAGGAATAAAATACTGATTTCTGATTCTATCATTCCTTCTCCATTTATTAACGAGCATTTTTCTATAAAGAACTTCCCCTCATTCAACTTTGGAAGCTAGATTTGCATTTTCTCAAGTAATGACTCAGACATTAGGCACTTCCAAATCCAAAAATTGGTATCCAATGTGTTCGCTAACCAAGAAAGAGGAAAAGGAACACACTGGCTTTGGTAGTGATAAAAGCTGAGTCCTCAATATAAAGTAAGAAGCAGTAAGAGTTAAAAGGTTTTGCAAACTGAGACTTCCAGCCAAGATGGAGGCGTAGGTACATTGTGCCTCCTCACACAACCAAAAGAAGGCCAACAACAAATTAAAAAACAAAAAGCAACAGAACTGACAGAAAATCAAACTGTATGGAAGTCTGACAAAGAGTTAAAGAAACATTCATCTAGACCAGTGGGAGGAGCAGAGACGGGCAGTCAGGGTGGAGAGGATACATGGCAAGGTGGTAGCTGGTGGAGTGGGTGAAGCTGTGGCTGGTGGAGAGGCTGGTCCCACATCTGCGTGTGGATAAGCCAGGAGGAACGACTTGGGAGTGAGATAGACTGTGCAACCCAGGGCTCCAGTGTGGGAAAATAAAACCTCAAAACCTCTTACTGAGAACACCTGTGGGGGGTGTGGCAGTAGGAGAAACTTCCAGACTCACAGGAGAGTTCGCTGGAGAGATTCACAGGGTCCTAGAACATATACAAACCCACCCACCCGGGAATCAGCACCAGAAGGGCCCAGTTTCTTGTGGGTAGCAGAGGAAGTGACTAAAAGCCCGCCAAGAGCTGAGCAAACTGCCTTGTTCCTTCTCAGACCCCTTCCCCACATACAGCACCAGAAGGCAGTGATGTAGATTGCCTGCCCTGGTGAATACCTAAGGCTCTGCCCCTTACTACATAACAGGTGAGCCAAGATTTAAAAAAAAAAAAATGGCCCAAATGAAGAACAGATCAAAGCTCCAGAAAAAATACAACTAAATGATGAGGAGATAGCCAAACTATCAGATGTAGAGTTCAAAACACTGGGAATCAGGATGCTCACAGAAATGGTTGAGTATGGTCACAAAATAGAGGAAAAAGTGAAGGCTATGAAAAAGTGAAGTAAAGGAAAATGTACAGAGAACCAACAGTGATGGGAAGGAAACTGGGACTCAAATTAATGGTTTGGAACAGAAGAAAGAAACCAACATTCAACCAGAACAGAGTGAAGAAACAAGACTTCAAAAAAATGAGGAGAGGCTTAGGAATCTCTGGGACAACTTTAAACATTTTAAATCGAAATCATAGGGGTGCAGGAAGGAGAAGAGGAAGAGCAACAAGTGGAAAAGTTATTTGAACAAATAATAAAGGAGAACTTCCCCAATCTGGCAAAGCAAATTGATTTCCAGGAAGTCCAGGAAGCCCAGAGAGTCCCAAAGAAGTTGGACCCAAGGAGGAACACACCAAGGCACATCATTAAGTCACCCAAGATAAAACATAAAGAGCGAATCTTAAAAGCAGCAAGAGAAAAGGAGACAGTTACCTACAAAGGAGTTCCCATCAGACTGTCAGCTGATTTCTCAAAAGAGACCTTGCAGGCCACAAAGAGCTGGAAAGAAGTATTCCAAGTCATGAAAGGCAAGGACCTACATCCAACATTACTCTATCCAGCAAAGCTATCATTTAGAATGGAAGGACAGATAAAGTGCTTCCTAGATAAGGTCAGGTTAAAGGAGTTCATCATCACCAAGCCCTTATTGTATGAAATGTTAAAGAGACTTACTAAGAAAAGGATAAAAAAATATGAACAGCTAAAATGACAACAAACTCACAACTATCAACAAATAAACCCAAAATGAATCTACCTAAAAAATAAGAAAAACAAAAACAAACTAAGCAAACAATAGAACAGGAACAGAATCACAGAAATGGAGATAGATCACATGGAGGGTTATCAGTGGGAAGGGGGAGGGGGAGAGAGGGGAAAAAGGTACAGGTAATAAGAAGCATAATTGGTAGGTACAAAATAGACAGTGGGAGGTTAAGAATAGTATGGGAAATGTAGGAACCAAAGAGCCTATATTTATGACCCATGGACATGAACTAAGGTGGGAGAATGCAGGTGGGAGTGGAGCAGAGGGGAATAAAGAGGGGAAAATGGGACAACCGTAATAGCATAATCAATAAAATATATTTAAATAAGGTTTTACAAACTGAGGGGTTGAGGCAACTGCAGGAATCCAAATTATGAAATAAAGATGTGTCCACAGCAAGATGGCTGCACCCCATTCAGTCCCATTCCTGTGTCCCTGCATTCACCAGCCACTCACTATGTAACCTTGGACAAAATCTAACACTGCACTGTTTTACAAAATACCTCACATTAACTTGTTGTGTTTGATCCTTCAAATCGCTCTCCACAACTTGTTTAAAAGGTATGTTTTTTGGTCCCTCAACTACTGATTAATATTCCTATCACATTGGTGAAAACATTGGCCTGCTGCTTCCCCCCCCTTCCCTGCTTCCCCAATTCCTCTACAGTCAAAACAGACAATGCTTTTTTAATTGTTGTTCAAGTACAATTGTCTCCATCTTAACCCCACCACACCCCCCTCCACCTTTGACATATTTTTCTGTGAGACTTTCAACAAGACTGTGGAATGAATCAACGGGTCAGCTTAGTGAGGCATTTGTATCATAAGCCAGTTCTATCTAATTGTGGAAGTATTTATATTTATACAGATTATAAAGTATTCACATTAACATGCTATCTCTGTAATTCTTTTGAGTAATTATTCTTGATGAATCACATTAAGAATTATTAGTATAGGAAACAAAAATACATTGGTACGTATTAAGGTATTTAAAAAATGAAACATTAGAAGGAAAGCAATGAATAAGTCCAAAGGTCTAGGGTGGAGTTCCATATTTACTACATTAGATAAACCTCTGAACCATTTTGAATTCAGATTTTCTTATCTGAAAAATAGAGCTTAATAAGAATATTTATTTTATAAGGCTATAATAAGGATTAAATAAGAATGGCTTTGCTATAATCTTGGCAAACTATAGTTGTTATGTTGATGTATTAATCCAGGGCTGCTATTTTGAACCTCTTATGTAATTCATGTCTGTGCATATGAATATATGTATATCTGTATGCTTATTAAGGGAAATATTGAAAACAAAAATATATAAATTTATCAGGAGTCTTCTTTTATTCTCTATAAGAATACTTTAGAAGATAATGATGGGTCATTGACACCAAGCTTCAAAAATTTCAAAAGAAGACTTTAGCATTAAAAAAGCTGCTTCAAAAGTAAATTCAAGAAGAGAGTAGAAAGGTAAACTATGCATATCAATTATTTTTTCCCCAACCCTGGATCCACAATACGCATTTATAAATAAAGCCTCAAAACTAAACAAAGATGAATTCAATGTAAGAAGTAAATACAGCAAACCATTACCAGTCTTTGATTTACCACAAATCTCTATGAGCCCTAACATTTTCCTTTTGTTGGTGGTGGAAATTAGGCTTTTCAATGGGATCATGAGGAAAGCATTCCAAGGACCTGCACGTGGGAGACTGTGGTGTGGCAAGATGATTTATTTGGGTGGAAATCTGCCCCTAGGTTTCCAAAGTCCCATATTCCTCTGTCTCTCCATGGAAATAGTCCAACTGTATCCTCAGCAAGGCAAAAACAAGAGCCAGTGTCCAGAATTTTTGCTTCAGGTTAAACCTTAGTAATACCCTGGCTGGATGGCTCAGTTGGTTGGAACATTGTCCCATACACCAAAAAGGTTTCAGGTTTGATACATAGTTGGGGTGCATATGGGAGGCAACTGGCTGATGTTTCACAGTGATGTTTTTCTACTTCTTTCCTCTTTCTCTAAAATCAGTAAACAAAAAGTTTAGTTCTTTGGAGCCCACATAGTCTGCTGTGGGTCCTGAGAGCTGCTACACCCACCTGGTCACATGCTCATGGGAAAGAGAGCACATGAACAAATGGGGTGAGAGCCTCTGGATGGAGGAAAGAGAGGGAGAGAGCTGCTTCTTTGTTTTTCTGGGACGATAATAGCTTGGGTTTGGTATAGATCAGGTGCTTTGTCAAAAGAACTAATCAACTTCCCAAGCTTTCATGGGCTTTCTGAGGGGTCCACACCCTAGTTAGACTGACAGGCCTTTATGGTCAAGCACCTTTCCCTGTGCCACCCAACAATTTGGTACCCGAAAGGGAAAGGGAGGAGTGTTAATCTCCTTGGTGAAGCAATGTTATAATCTCCTGGAGTGTGAAGCTGTAGCTTCCTAACCAAGCAAGCAGTATTATGCTCCCCAGTTTATTAAACTCAATGTTTAATTCACTTTGCTGATTTTTTAAGTTAATAACTTGTTAATTACTGATGGTAATATTCTGCCCTGAAGATCTTGAACTTTTTAATCTTACAAGGGTAAAATGAAGATTTCATCTTCTATAGCTGCTTCTTGTCAAAAGGATGTAGTCCTGCTTATCCCCAGGCTCAGAGGGTCTTCCTATCTGCTAAAGGAAGAAAGGAGCAAAAAGGAAGAGGAATATTTACATGAGAAAGAGGGGTTTTGCAAAGTTCAGATCAATCTGCTTTTCCTGGGAGGTGGCATATGTGATGTTCAGAGTATAGCATTGTTAAAAGATGGCACTGCTGGACAAGTAGGCATCCTTGTACTCTAGAGGTGACAAACTTGACAAGGAGGTTAAAAGACATAGTCCAAAAATGAGGAGAATTACAACAACTAAAGGCCTGGTGAAAGGTAAGAACTATGTGACAGAGGAAGAAACTAACTCTACAGTGTCTCAGATTAAGTCGGAGAAGTTGCTTCCCTGTATGAAGGTGGGTCACACCTTTCCAAAGTCCTCTTATTTACCATACTTTATTCAAATTATGCTGAAGGAAATTTTCTAAGATTTTCCCCTGAGGTACTGTGGGTCTTTTCTCTCTGAACCATTTGGGCAGAAAAAGGAAGCATTTTCAAGTGAAGCTGACAGACAGCTCCATACTTCACCAAGTCAACCATATAGTCCTGACAAGTCAATCCAGCCAAACCGTTGAGTCTTATTTCAAGAAATGGGCTTCTAAAGTGAGGCCTATACTGTGCAAACATGCAACTATGTAAATAATGTCATAGGCATACACCCTATGAAAACAGAAGAAAGAACACAAAGGTTAAGGAACATATCAAATCATAAACCAGGTTCTGAGATGCAAGACTGCCAGTTGAGAAGACATCCAAATGCAAGGCCTTTGCTGAAATGAAAGCAAGCAGTGACAATTTGACAGATCCTCCTTGTCTTCAGTGTGAATACCTTTGGTGATATCATTAGTTAACTCAGGTAAATTCTATCCAGCATACACAGCCTTAGAAAAAAAGTTTCATTTCTAATAATTTCTATCAAAAGATTGGAGGAAAAAATGAAACATTAATTAGAAGATTGAATAAAGCTGTAAGAATTCAAGAACCAGTTTAGCTTACAAGTGAAAACCAAACTTTGAAGACAGTTAACTGCACTAGAGTCCAAAATCACCAACTGAGCATTTTGATTCCCTTTGAAACACAATTTCTCTCCCTAAAATAACCCTCATTTTCATCCAAGAGACTGCATTAAGTCTAGTTTTAATTTGGCCTGATTCTTATCATAAACACAAGAATATCAATAGATCATATAGATTCTTTCAAATCTGCTTTGCTGAAATTTCATAAGGAATCTTCAGACTGAACTTTAGTTAGCCCCTAAGGGAATAGAAGACAAGTTACAGCTGTCATCAGGCTTTGCCTGCAACACCGATATCTTTGGGTAAATTCCTCAAATTCTTGAGGTTCCCCCAAATGTCTTGAGGTTCCTTCCTTGCCATCTTTCAGGAAAGCAACCATTGTTCCTTACCTGGAAAGACTGCTATGAACCATGTGACCAAGAAAGGTACCATGCTATTTCTGCAGTGGGCTTTTTGAAAGTCAGTCTCAATTCCTCAAGGCTTTTTGATGATATTCAGAGTCCAACCATGCCTCCCTTGACATTCCAGTCAAAGTCTTGGTTAATGAAAACACAATTGGAAACTGGTTTTATTGGATTTATGCAAAGGAACATACTGCCATGACTCACTCATTAAGAACTGACAATTTCTGGAGGGATAAGAGAATTTCCAGTTTCTGGAGGAATGAGGTAGGGAGAAAAATACAAAGCAAAAGGAAAATCTTTGTCCTTTTAACAGAGTGGAAAGGATCAAACTCCAACTCTGTATTAGATAGCTAAAAGTGGGCAATTAGCATTCCTTAGGTAGTAAACATGTTTCATAACTTTTAGAAACATTGGACTCTCGATTGGCAAACATATACTTTAAGAGACATATTTCCACAAGATGGCTATTAAACAGCAAAACTCACTGATTTAGAAAGTTTGAACATCTGAAATAAATTAAATTGATTTACTCAGATGGCCAAGGCTTTTCTTTTTTGATAAGATCTATCTTTCAGAAATTTTCATTCCAAAGATGGTCTAGATAAAAGAACTTGGAGACCAGGTATTTGTGTTTCAATGGCAGACTTTGCTTTCATAAAGGCAATTATCTATAAACACGTTTCTTGAAAAACCTGGAGTTAATTTGTTTGCAAGTTGGTAAGTATGTACCCTAAAAGGGGGTTCTCTTAGGGTACTGTGGGTAGAAATTGAACTGCCTATTGTCTTCAGGAAGAGAAAATTTTATCCTCATAAAAGGGAGATATGAGGTACCTGAGGGAGGCATTAGCATCCTCCATGCTCCCTAGTCCTGGTCACAGAGCAAAACCCAGGATGGCCTGTGACCCCTTTGCTGGCCTTGGAATCCCACAGCCCGCTGCTGCCTTGTGCTGGCTGTGGGGTCTCTCCCGGGCCCATGACTCTCCCTTCCTACACTGGGGGCAGGTGCCTTGCTGATGTGGCAACACAACTGTCCAGGTGTGGAGCCTTACCAACAGTCAGTGGTGATCAAGCACTGTAGTTGGGTTTATTTAACTCCACAGGAGCAATTCTGATGGCCTCTGAACTTTAGCAGTTGGGCAAGCAACCTGTTGCCCTGACTTTCACATTTCCAACAGTTATGGTCCTTAAGGAGGATTAGCAAAGTGAGGCAGCCTACCCTAGGAAGGCAGGAAGCATTCCCTGTTTAGCTGATCAAGCATATTTAAGACTCTGGGCCTTGGGGGTAAATCCTATTGGCCTTATGTAGGGAGGGATTAACAAACATTTAGTTAGTTTCAAGGTTAATTAATAAAACCTTGCATTTCTTAGTTAGCACTTGCATCTGAGACCCTTTTACTTATTAGGTATACCTGCAGGAGAATTAGTGAGGACTAGAAATAGGGTGCCCTAGAGACACAGCCAAGCAACTGCATTTGAAGAAACTAGGATTTGCTGGACTCTAGGTTGCACAGTGGGGGCTGTGACTTCTGCCTCCTTAGCAATGTACAATTGCTAGAGGTTGGACTCTGGGTCCATGTCACAGCAGCAGCTCCAGGCAGTGGCTTTCTCTGCAGCTCTCACTCAGCCCTATGGTGCAGAACATCAGGTGCTGATGGAGCTGCAGCCTAAGCCCATGGGTGGAGGTGTGAGCAACTGCTGGAAGAAGTGGGATTCCCAGGTCATCTTCTGGGTGGTGGACCTGAGTGAGGTCTGAGCCACATTGACAGCAGGCAAGCATTGCTGAGCCACAGGAGGCAGGAGCCCTGCACAGTCTGAGTGGTGGGGAGAAGGCAGGAAAAGGCAAAAGGGGATTTGAGCTGTGTGGGAGTTGGAGCAGGTGGGTGCATTTGGGGTTTCCCATGCCAAGAGTAAAATCCAAGGCAGCAGCAGGTGTATACACATTTCCTGTATTCTGTGTTCCCTTGGCACCTATCTATTCATTGTCCAACAGGGAACTGCAGCGCTGAGGTCATTCTGCATGGACAGAACAGGACATTCCTAAGCTGAGAGGTCTGAACTGCATGAGGCTGGAACAGAGAGAAGATAAACTGGAGACATTCAGGCAGTAGCAGGGGGATGGGGAGAGATGAGTGAAGAAAAGACCTTCCCACCTCCTTGTACAAGGGAACAAGTTCCCAATTCTTATCAGGAGCATCAGTTTCTCCCTCTCCCAGCTGGCTTGCCAAATGTTGTCAGTGGCAATCAAACTCTTCCACAGGATTGTGAGGAAAGAATTCCAAGAACCCTTGCATGGGAGATTATGGTGTGATGTGGTGTAATATGATTTATTCAAGTACAAGTCCCATCTCAGTCCCACCATGGAAAAAGTCCAACTGGGTCCTCAATAAGGCCAAAACAAAAGCCAGTGTCCAGGGTCTCTGCTTAATATTAAAGCTTAGGTTTTTGGAGCACACAGTCTGCCGTGGGCCCCAGTAGCTTCTAGATCCACATGGTTGAGTGCTCCCAGGAGAGAAAGAACACACAGACCAATGGGGGTGAGTGAGAGAGAGAAAGCACTTCTTTGTTCCTCTGGGATTATATTAGCCTGGGTTTGGGATAGACCCTCTGCTTTTTCAAAAGAACCAATCAACTTCCCAAGCTTTTATGGGCTTTCTGACGGGTTCGCACCCTAGTTAGATGACAAGCATTTACCGTAAGCTACCTTCTCCTGGGCTCCCCAGCAATCTGATAACAAAGGGGGAAGGGAAAAGTGTTAATTCCCTTGGTGGAGTGATGTTATAATCCCCTGGAGTGTGAAGCTGTAGCTTCCTGGCCATACAAACAGGCTTATGCTCCCCAGTTTATTAATAAGCTCAATGTCTAATTCCCTTTGCTCCCACTTTAAAAAATATTGTTAATAACAACAGCATGTTAACATGCTGATATTCTTTGTTTTGTTTTAGATTTTATTTATTTATATTTAGAGAGAGGGGAAGGGAGGGGGAAAAAGAAGGAGAGAAACATTGATGTGTGGCTGCCTCTTTCATGCCCACAACTGGGGACCTGGTGGGCAACCCAGACATGTGCCCTGACTGGGAATTAAACCAGTGACCCTTTGGTTCACAGGCCATCACTCAGTCCACTTAAGCCACATCAGCCAGGTGCTCCTCCCTTTTATTAATAACTAGTTAACTACCTATGGTAGCACTTTGATTATAACATAGACATTCTGAAAGATCTTATAAAGTACTTTATTTATCACAAAGATAAACTACATTCAGGAAGAGTTAACAGGCATATTTTTGTGTATTTTAATTCTTAAAAATTATATGTTATGTATAGAACATAAAATGGTAACTCTTAATAAATCAAAATGAGCAACTGACCAGACTACTACAGAATTAAGTGTTTTAGTTTTTGTTTTTTTTTTAGAAAACTAACATTGTTGTGTTGAGACAATAGTTTTTTAAATTTCCCTGAAAACATTTGAATTGCCATGACAAGGAGAGTAAAGAAAGTTTATTTGTTAAAAGAAAAATGTTCCTGGGAAATCACACCTCAGAAAATAAGGAAGATGATCTAGCCTCAGGGGTCATGAGATGTTTCAGTAAGTCTGAGTATTAGCTGAAGTTGTCCATGTGACATGCTTAAAAGGAAACGAGGATTTAAAAAAAAAATACACACAGAAGAAAACAAACCATCAAGCGATTTGGTATTTATTATCTTTAAAGATTGTTAATTACTGCTCAAGGGCAGTAATATACCAAGTAGATAATAATTGTTTCACTCTTTTTTCCCCTAACCTATAGTCAACCTGCAAAACAAAATACATCAAGGAAAATTACCAGGCTCAATTTATAAGCATACTTTTCACATTCATGATGAAAAACACAAATTTTAGAAACTGCCTCTGTCTTCACTTAGACTAATATACATTCATGAAATACATGAACAATGTGCACAAGAAGTCAATTTTTTAAAAAATAGGGCCAAATCAAATTTTCACTTGGCAACATATGTGCTGGAATAAATTGGTTTGGTTCACAGCATTGCTTTCAGCCATGCTAACAGATTAAAACAACACAGTTTAATCAAAGCAAGGCTTCATTTCCATAATTAAAAGAAAAGCAATTAACCTAAGAAATTATTTAAATATTGACTGGCTACATGATTGACAGTGGCTTTTTATGATAAATCACCATTTTAGATGACGTAGCCAGGCTGAACATTATGCTGGTTTATGTACAAATGAAAAACTGCCAAATGACTGGACATCTTTCTGTATAAGTTTGAGAATTTTTTAAAGAGATTATAGATCTTCTTTTAATAAAGCAATACTCAAAAGGGTTTACTAGCCCTGGCAGGTGTGGCTCGGTTAGTTGAAAAAGATATGATACAAGAAACATTGTATGTGATGCCTCAGTCCCCTTCAAAGTGAGCACCTTAGGACCTCACACAGTTTTCCAAATAGCCATCAGCTGACCTGTTGTATTTTCCTGAATCTCGTTGATGGCTGAAATCTCTTCCCTTTCAAAGGTGATTTTAGTTTTGGGAAAAGCCTGAAGTCACAGGGCACCAAATCTGGGCTGTAGGGGAGCTGAGTCACCTGGGTGATTTGATGTTTCACCAAAGAACTGTGCACAAGATGCATGAGCAGGCACCTTGTTGTGATGAAGCTGCTAATCACCACTTACCCATAGTTGTGGCCTTCTGAGTCATCTAAATAGTTTCTGCAGAGGAATGTTCAAGTTTCATGCCAAATTTGAAGGAAATATGTCAACATTTGGAAGATCTTTGTACCTCAGTAAATCAATATTTTCCAAATGATGGTAGAAAATCATGCAAGAGTAAAAGGCAAGATAGACCAATAGATGTTAATGTAACGGAGTACGAAATGTTCTTTAATATGGCTTCAGATTTCATAGTGCAACTGTTACGGAAGGAAACGACTCAACACGCAGTTGGATGGCGGAGCACGACCCTTTATTAACGTGCACGGGCCCAGAGGAGTACAGACCCCAAATTCTGAGCCCCGAGCCTTGGCTGAGCAGGGCTTTTATTGCTTTCTGGACACCCTTCCCTACGTAGCAAAAGCAGGAGGTACAGAAGCTGATGCGAAAATAATTAAAATAACTCTAGGGTTGAGGTGTCCTTATCTGAAGCTGGGTGCTCTGAAGCCAAAGTGGGAGTTAGCTGCTATGTGAAGACGGGAGTTAGCCTTGAAGAATCATAATCTGAAGCTGAGTTGTACAAAAGCCGAAACAGAAATTATGACTGCCTGGCTGAAATCCAACAGCTGGCTGGCATCTTCTAAGTAACCTAAACAAACTCTTTCCTAGTTCCCGGTCCCTCCTCTGGGTCACCTTAACCTAGCTGACTTTTCCTCTACACAACTAACTTTTAAGAAACTTTCACTTATTTTGGTATAGTATAAAAAATGATCACATCTAAGAAGGCTACTGAAATACTTCTTCCTTTTCCAACTACTATGTACATATGTGTCTGGATTTTTCATATAGTTCAACCAAAACAAAAATGCAACATATTAAATGCAGAAGTAGATACAAAAATCCAATTGTGTTCTACTAAAGCAGAAATTAAACTGATTTGCAAAAATGTAAAACAATGCAACTTTTTTCATTAATTTTTTGTATTGGAATATATAGTTATTCTTCACAAAAATATGTTTATACTATCATGCAATAGGGTCACTCATTTTTTAAATGAATTAATAAATAAGTCTTTAAAAATTTGTTTTTTAAAAAATATAAAGTTAGACCGTAAAGTCTGAGACTGGCTATATGAGGTAAACAGCCTGAGGTTGCACAGGGACAGACAAATGGGGAAGGGTTCCACAGCAGGAAGAAGGGGGTACAGTCAGGCAAGGGTGGGTTCAATCCCAGCTTTATCTCCTAGTCAGTTTGTGACTTCAAGTAATTAATTTCTTTGAGTTTCTGTTTCCTCCTCTACAAAATTAAACCAACACATCAAACACTGAAGAACACTGCGAGAATTACACTGCTCGTAAAGTAGTGTGTAAAGTATATAATATATGTATTACAATGCAGGGGACAATTTATTGTCATTAACATACCTACATAGTAAACACACAGTCTCAAGAAATGGTTTCACAAACTTAGGGCAGCAGTGAAATGTAAACCTATCATGGTTCCATTTAGATTTTCTATTTTTTTTCTATAAAGTAGAAAATTTAAGTCTACATAATGCAAAGAGGTTTCAGGATTCTCTGCATGGAAAGCAGCCTGTGAGTTTTTCATTTATTGTGCAAAGTTGACACAGTGAAACTTTTTGAATATGCTTGCGCTGTAACATTTCTATCCAAAGAATCTAGGGTTGGGGTTGGGTAGGAAGAAGGATATTTAAAACAAGGAGAGCTCTAATAAACCCCAGAAAATAGTAAGGACTAGTGACAATGGGAAAGTTGAACTACAGTTTAAACACTGGCTAATATGGTGGCATGTGAAGACCCTCAGCTCACCTCCTCCCAAGAGCACACTGAATGCACACCTATGTTTAGAGCAATTCCTCCTCAGACAACTGAGAGCCAACTGAACAGCTTCTGCACAATGAACAAGAGAGACTGCATAGAGGAGGTTGGGGAACCACAAGAACTCTCTGGAGCCAAGGGTACTCTTTGAGACAGAAGAAACTGGAGCACCATTGTTTACATAGCCCCAGCACTGGAACAGTGGGTGGGAGCTCTACCTAGGGTCTCTGGCCAACCTGCAGGGGTAGATCCAGCAGGAATAGGAAGGCACTGTACTACACATCCATGGGGGCTCCTGCACCTGGAGATTGATCCAGTGGGTATACTAGGGTGCTGCAGCATGCACCCACCGGGCTGCATGCATGCAGGGCTCCCTTGCCTAGAGAGGGAACAGAATTATCAAAGTGCCACAGTGCATGCACATAGGGCTGCCCCATTTGGAGAAAATGTGGCGCTAGTAGGGTAGTGTGATATACACTCAGAGTAGTCCTGCACTCCCTGGTGCAGGCAACAGACAAAACAACAGGGTGTGCTGTGCACAATGGGCAGACCTGCCTGGGCAATTAAGTGCATACATGTCAGCCTGCCCCACCTGAAACCCATACCCTCAGACTGGTGGCACACCTGGCACCACACATGCCCACCCCAACTACAGGTGTCCTGCCAAAACCACACAGAGGCCTCACTTTTTCAAGTTTGGGAGAGAGAGCTATCTCATCCAACTGAAAGTAACAAACACAGAAAAGTCAATCAAAATGGGGAAACAGGAGAATATGCCCCAAGTGAAGAAACAAGAAAAAAGAGAAGAACTCTAATGAAATGAAGATAAGTAATTTTCCAGATAAGAATTCAAAGAAATAGTCATAGGATGCTCAACAAACTTGAGAGTAGAAGAACTCAGAAAGGACTTTGACAAAGAGGTAGAGAATGTAGTAGAGAACCAATCAGAGGCGAGAAATATCATAAGTGAAATAAAGAATATATTAGAACAAATCAACAGCAGATAACTTAATACAGAAGGGATTAGCTACCGGGAAGACAGTAGTGAAAATCATCAAATCAGAAGAGCGAAATGAAAAAAAGGGTTTTAAGAAATAAGGATACGGTATAAGGGACTGCCAGGAGACATCAAGCATCCTAACATTCACATCACACATATTCCAGAAGAAGAGAGAGAGAAATGGGCAGAAAGTGTATCTGGAGAAATAGTGGATGATAACTTTTCTAATCTGGGAAGGAAACAGGCATCCAGGTCTAGGAAGCACAGAGAGTTCCCAAAACTCTCTAAAACGAGATAAACCCAAAGAGGCCCACACCAAGACATACTGCAATTAAAATGGCAAAAATTAAGGATAAAGAGACTATCTTAAAGGAAGAAAGTAAAAACAAGCCACGTGGAAGGGAAATCCTATAAGGCTGGGACTGATTATTCAGAAGCAACTTTACAAGTCAGAGGGAGTGGAAGAAAATAATTAAAGACCGGAAAGAAAAGATACTATGTCCTATAATGTTATTCAAAATCGGAGGAGAGATAAAGAGTTTCCCAGAGAAGCAAAAACTAAAAGTTCACCACCATTAAACCAACTTCAAAATAAATATAAAGGGTCCCAGTTGTGCAGGAAAGACAGTCCGGAAATAAGAAGATAGAGGAAAATAAAAATAGCACTGGGAAAGGCAAATATATAGCATGGTAAAGCGACCACTCAAAAAGCTAAAATAAAGATTAAAAGACAAAATTAGCAAAATTAACTGTATCTACAATAAATACGTACATAAAACAAAATATGAAACACAACATCAAAAACATAAAGGGTAGAGGGGAAAGCAAAAATCTAGTGCAATTAGAATGCATTTCAACTTAAATGCCTGTCAAGTTAAGATAGACTGCTATATTTTGCTTGTTTGTTTGTTTTGTTGTTTAGGTTCCTGTTAAAGGTAAGATCACTGTGGGGGGGGGGGGGCTGGGATGGGAGTAAAAGACAGAAAACTGTACTTCAGCAATAATTAAAATAAAAAAATGTAAAGAAAAGATAGACTGCTATTGATACAGATGGATGTATATGAACCTCATGGTAACCATAAGCCACAATGTTAAACACACACACACACACACACACACACACACACACACACACACTAAAAAGAAAGGAACCCAATCAAAACTACAGAAAACCAGCTAATCAAAAGCAAAGGTATCAAGTGAAAAAAGCAAAAGAGAAGAATAACTAAAATAATCAAAAAACAATGAACAAGCCCTGGCTGGTGTAGCTCAGTGGATTGAGCGCAGGCCTGTGAACCAAAGGATCACGGTTTGATTCCCAGTCAGGGCACATGCCTGGGTTGCAGACCAGTTCCTGGCAAGGGACGCATGAGAGGCAACCATACATTGATATTTCTCTCCCTCTCTCCCTCTCTCCTTTCCTTCCCCTCTAAAGATAAATAAATAAAATGTTAAAAAAATTCTTTAAAAAAAGATGATTTAGGAAAATATTTAAAAAAAAACAATGAACAAAATGGCAATAAACATATACCTATATAATTACTTTAAATGTAAATGGACCAAATGCTCCAATCAAAGACAGAGGGTGATAGAATGAATCAAAACCAAAGACAAAACAAAACAAGAGCTATCTTTATGTTGCCTACAAGAAACTCACTATTTTTTTCAATTATAGTTGACATTCAATACTATTTTACATTGGTTTTAGGCGTACAGCATAGTAGTTAGGCATTTATATAGTTTAAGAAGTGGTATCTTCAATAATCCTAGTACCCACTTGGCACATACATAGTTATTACAATTCATTGTCTATGTTCCCTATGCTGTACTTTACATTCCTGTTACTATTTTGTGTCTACCAATTTGTACTTCTTAATCCTTTACCTTTTTTGTCTAGTCCCCCAGCCCCACTCCCATCTGGCAGCCATCAATTTATTCGCTGTATCTATGAGTCTGGGTTTTTTTTGTTCATTTATATTGTTCTTTATATTCCATACATAAGTTAAATAATATATCTGTTTTCCTCTGTCTAACTTACTTCACTTAGAATAATAGCCTTTAGGTCCACCCATGTTATTGTAAATGGTAAGATTTCATCCTTTTTATGGTTGAGTAGTAGTCCATTGTATATATGTGCCGATCCTTCTTTATCCAATTGTCTCCTGATGGGCACTTAGATCAGGAATTGCCTGATCAGTACTAGTTAGGTGATCTGCCTGACAGACCTGCCAATCGTTAAAGGAAAGTATATAAAAATCTTTCATTTTTTTATAGTTCATTGGAGCTCCTTTCTATCTGCTATATTGTATGCTGCCCAATTCAAATCAGTTTTTGCTCAAATTAACTCCTACCATTTTTAATATTTCCCAGTTTATCTTTTAATGGGGAAATGGTAAGGTCAATGTCAGAGATAAAAGGAGGAGGGCTCTCTTGATAAATTGCCACTGGACACTCTAGTAAAGTACAGCTTTGAGGTTCAGTGGTTGTTTCTGTAACATGGGCACAGTATCTGCCTTGCACCTAGGTTGGTGAATTTTATAATGTTTGTAATAATTATAAAAATATTACAATGTTTATAATAATTTTACAGCTCTAGGAAGTGGGCTGAAGAGGGAATAAAAGATGGGATTAATAAGGTTTTTTTCTTCCCTTTTTTTCTGGTGTAATTGTTATAGAATCCACCCCCACCAGGGGTCTTTTGTTCTGGGTTCTTTTTGTCCACCACCGATAAAAACTGTGGCTCTCAATGCCAGAGTTTGGTAAAAAGGGAAGGAACTTTTTATTCAAAAGTTATACAGGTTTGGAATAACAGGGGAAGTCTGCTGTTAAATCTCACTCCCTTTAGAACAAGGAAACACCTGCAAAAACAGAGTCCTGCCTCCTTCCTTGCCAAACCAGGCTAGTCAGGGGTACCGTATCTCAGGAAAAGAAAATAGAAGTCAGTAGCTCAGCTAGGCTCCTGTTCTGAATCCTAAACCACATGGAACTTCCTCATGGAGGGCCAGTGGGAGTTCTACTGCATTCTTTCAAACTGCGTGGCTGAGAGAGAGCTCTGTACAGCTGCTACATCCTGTTTTTCTGCTTCTTTCTAAGCTGCGTGGTCAAGAGAGCCCCCTCAGTCCCAAACCTCATGGTTAAACCCCATAGTTAAACCCCCAGCATGGCTGCTGCACCTGGGTTTAAATTCTGGCATGGATCTTCCTCCGTAACCCCATTTCTGACTCTTCCCACACTGGGTTACACCTCAGTAGTTTGGTTTCTTCTGCCTTTCTCTGCTGCCATTGTTAGTCCTGGCAAGTGTGGCCATGGCACAGAAGTTGCCTCCAAGCCCGCTCTAGCAGGTGTAGGAAGCCCTTCCTGCTACATCACATCACAGGTTAGAGTCATGCCCAATCCCTGGCTCTGAGCCAGGCACAGCCTTTAAATGTTATTAAAACACTGGCCAAGTTCTTCAGACAGGCAAAGTAGCTCTCAATGGCCCTGGTACGCTTCCCTCATTCCCCAAACAATAGCAGTGGGGGTTTTCTCCGTTTGGGCAGGAGCTCTAGCTCAGCACCCCGTTACAGAATAACCAAGTGCTGGGAACTGGAAGTAGTTCTACAACTGTCCATGGTGTGTAGCAAATAGGTATGTTCTTAAGCTGTCTTCTGGATGTGGTTTGTGCGGTATGGTGGGTGTGGGAAGGTAGAAGGGTGGGGGAGTGGGGCACAGGTTTGGCAACTGCCAGGTTTGTCTCCAGCACTATGGAGCTGGGAAGAGGGACTGCTTGCCTGAGGTCCTCTGTGTGTACCTGCTCTTCCTTGAGAGAGGAATTCTTGGGTCTCTTCAGGCACTTTTGGGGGTTGCCCTGGCTTTGTTTATTCTGCCCAGGAGGAGGGGAGGAGCCAATTTAGGGTAACATCTCAACAGAATTTTCATCCTCATCAGT